>JZKD02S0895539.1:904224-917507 GCA_000966675.3 Picea glauca
GAAGGAGGGAGGTTTGGCCTTTTTGAATTCCTCAAATTTATGACTCTTAGAAGTCTTTTGCTTCTTCTGTTTCTTTTGAGAATAGGAACTAGTCCTGCTGCTGGAAGAGCCTTCTGAATCGCCAGCTTCCTTCTCAGTGGAATCGTCTGGCACTGGTCCTTTACCTTTGGGGTGGACCTTTCTTGACGTGCTTCTCTCAGTATGACCACTGATACGACCATGATTCTGCATCTCAGGTTCATGTTGCATTTGTCGTTGTAGGTCGGACAAGCTCTGTAGTAAAACTGCATTGATCTCGGTTTGCTTTTCTTGTTCTTTCATCATTCTTTCATTATCGGCCTTGTAGCTTTGCAATTTGACCATGAGACTCCTCATAGTCTCAGCTAGGTCTGGAGGGGTTCCTATTTCTCTTCTTTCATCAGACTCCTCGTCTCTGTTGTGGGAGCCTTCTCCCAACTCTTGGTGAGTCACCATACTCTGTGTTTGTAGCTTCGTGCGGTTGATCGTCCGCTGGAGTGAACAAACAAACGTTGGCTATTAGTCCAGAGTTAAATTCATTTTATAATGTGTGCATAGTTTCATAACTCTTTCTCATGCATACACAGTCGGTTTTTCATATTCCAAGTTTTTAATTCCTGGACAAGATAGTTAAGTCAGGGGGTTACTCCTCATAGGAGTGTTTCGAACAAGGTTTATGCGTGACTGGTGCATGAGCCCAATCAGGCCGAGTGTTGTAACCATGCTCTGATACCAATTTTTAATATACCCACTACAACGTAATAAAATTTTCATTCTTCCTCAAGGAACAGAATCCCCAAAGTTCCACGGGGGTCTAGTGTAGGCTAGTTTTTCCCTGTTCACTTCCCTGTGATCGTGGGTTAGGACCACAGGCCAAACAAACCAGGCGCATTTTCGTGTTTCGCGACTCAGCGATACAATTGAGTCCAATCTTGAAGGTAGAATGGCGAGGGGGATTCGGAATGAAACCCTGGTCGTAGATCTGGGCACGCAGATTTTGGCCGTCCAGTTCTACCCGCCACTTAATGACAAAGCACTAGCTCCCTTTCTTTAGTCCCTAGTTCGATAGGACCACATAAGCACCTAAATGCAAGTGCCTTTCGCAACTTGCGACCTCGTGAGTCATGAGTCGAAGACCTTTGAATTTTCTTCACAAATCACCGATACCCGAGATCACGAAAAGGGTATAGCTTCCTTCTGTCAGCGTCCTCTACGCATGACCGTCGGCTAGGATAAACTCTAGCTCCTCTCGCTATTCGCCGCTTCGTAAGTCCAAGTGTTGAGCTCTCATGCCCTTCTCCCGCGAATCCCCGAGACACAAGAATTCAACGGATCATTGACTCCCCTCTCAAGGCGATACATGTCCACCCGTCAATCACGCGGGCCCCACCTTGGAGTTTTTCCATGTGTTCTCTCATGCTCGGCTCTCGGCACTTCGCTACTCACGACTTAGAGCATCCAACCTTTGGGCTCTTACTTTGAGAACCTCCGAGTTCGCGAGATCCCTGGATCTCTGCCACCTATCGTCCTCGGATGGACAGCTCAGATCCTCTCGTGGCTTCGCCACTCGTGACTTAGAGCATCCAACCTTTGGGCTCTTACTTTGTGAACCTCTGATTCCACGAGATCCCTGGATCTCCGCCACCTATCCTCCTCGGATGGACGGCTCAGATCCTCTCGTGGATTCGCCACTCGTGACTTAGAGCATCCAACCTTTGGACTCCCATCTCACGAACCTCTGAGTTCACGAGTTCCCTGGATCTCTGCCATCAGTCCTCCTCGGATGGACGGCTTGGATCCTTTCATGGCTTCTCCACTCGCGACTTGGAACATCCAACTTTTGGACTCCTATCTCACGAACCTTCGAGTTCATGAGTTCCCTGGATCTTCTGCCAACTGTCCTCCTCGGATGGATGGCTCAGATCCTTTCATGGTTTCGCCACTCGCGACTTGGAACATCCAACTTTTGGACTCCCATCTCGCGAACCTCCGAGTTCACGAGTTCCCTGGATCTCTWCCACCTGTCCTCCCTGGATGGATGGCTCGGATCCTTTCATGACCTCGCCACTCGCGACTTGGAACATCCAACTTTTGGACTCCCATCTCGCAAACCTYCGAGTTCACGAGTTCCCTGGATCTCTGMCACCTRTCCTCCTTGWATGGACRRCTYGRWTCCTTTCDTGAMCTCRYCRCTCGCRACTTGGRACATMCAACTTTTGGACTCCCATCTYGCGAACCTCCGAGTTCACGAGTTCCCTGGATCTCTGCCACCTGTCCTCCTTGGATGGACGGCTCGGATCCTTTCGTGACCTCGCCACTCGTGACTTGGAACATCCAACTTTTGGACTCCCATCTCGCGAACCTCCGAGTTCACGAGTTCCCTGGATCTCTGCCACCTGTCCTCTTCGGATGGACGGCTCGTATCTTTTCGTGACTTTGCCACTCGCGACTTGGAACATACAACCTTTGGACTCCCATCTCACGAACCTCCAAGTTCACGAGTTCCCTAGATCTCTGCCACCTGTCCTCCTCGGATGGACGGCTCGAATATTTTCATGGCTTCGCCACTCACGACTTGGAACATCCAACTTTTGGACTCCCATCTCATGAACCTCCGAGTTCACGAGTTCCCTAGATCTTCTGCCACCTGTCCTCCTCGGATGGATGGCTCGGATCCTTTTGTGGCTTCGCCACTCGCGACTTGGAACATCCAACTTTTGGACTCCCATCTCGTGAACCTCCAAGTTCATGAGTTCCCTAGATCTCTGCCACCTGTCCTCCTCGGATGGACGGCTCGGATCCTTTTTTCCCCCATTCACGAGGCTTAACCCTCGTCTATCTCCCTAAATATCTAATGACTGTCAGGATTCCTAGTTCAAAGCTGACGATTCAGATCAGTCCCGATGCCGCGCCCTTTTCTACTGCTCTTTGGAAATGGAAAAATCAACAGTCCAGATGTTCTCATGGAGCCTGGGGGTCTACGATTCATATTTCCTCGCTATCCACGAAGATAGAGGAAAAAGGGTTAAGGCAATTAACACCCTCATCCGTTCCTTCGATTTAATGGTCGTGAATGACCGCAGGTTCCCCGAAAGGATCTCATCCGTTGATCAATACTTATCCTTATGCTGCTACTTCAGGATTTTTAAGAGGGTCATTCCTCTTCATACAGGGTTGCTAAGGCTTGCACATCCAAGTCCTTTTTCCCGATTCTTGGTAAGCCTTTCTAAGAAGGGAATCTCTGTGAAGTAATCAAACCCGGGGCATTCCTGGAAACAGACAAAGGGAAACAAATTCCCGAAGAGGGACTGGAATTCTGACTTGGTTCAGCTCACGCATGATCAAATTCATTTATCAATATAAATCATGCCTGGTTTCCTCTATTATAAGAATATATCTATTCATTCTTATCAAACACTACATCGACATTCTAACACTGAAATCATTTACAATTTCCCAGTTCTGTGAGCATATATATATATATATACACCAGTCTATGAATTTCAAGATGCAATATATATATATATATATATATATAATACTTATTAGAATATAACACCCGAAGTGGGTGCGACTACTGAGAGAGGTGCTCGTTTCCACCCAACCGTAGGCTCAGCGACTCCCAATGGATTTACCACTAGCCACCCCCGAGCTGAGACCACGATGCTCTAATACTGTGTCTCTCTACCTGCCAGTGACCAGGACCGAAGGTTGCAATCCTTCCTCTCTGCTATCACTCACTCTGCGTAAAAATTGTCAGAGTTCCCCTCGTGTCTGCCCCTCTTTTCCATCACTTTTTCCATACGCCTTATCCTCTCACGAGGTTTCATGTGGCACGATTACCCTCACGCCGATCAGGCCTGACATCTCTACGGATGGGCGGTTCACCATCCCATCCCTGATCAAGTCGCTCGTCTACCAGCCTGCGAGACATTAAATTTGGGGGCCAAGGAGCCGCTTTTGGTTCTCCAGGCCAATGGAGTCCAAATACGGTATTCATTCAGGGTGGAAGTTAATGCCACCTTTTCAGGAGCCTTCCACCGCCATCGTGGTCTCTTTTCTGCACATCCCCTCTCAACAGTTCTGCAATAAATTCAAAATATTATTCACATTCATTGACCTCTTCCTGCAGGTCCATTTACATCACATATTCATACTTATGAGTTTGCCATAGTGCTTGGCCAGTCCAGTTATATTTACAATCTGGGGGAAACAGGGTGTTACAAACAACCTCCTCAAAGTGGCAAAACGTCCCCTAAAGGGGTGACGTCATCGTAGATTAGGGTTTAATTTGTGCAAAAGATGAAATTTTAAGTGAATTGTTTAATATTATTGTGTTAAGGGGGAAAGATTAGGGTTGTTGACCCATAATCTTATGGTTTTCTCCTTATTTTATGGACAAGATATGTTAGCTAATTTTTGTATAAATAAAGATCATAAGATCTCATTTTTAATCATAATTTTCCTCTCACAAGAGGACTTGGTGTGAAATTTTGGTCTCCTTGGCTATTTTAGCTCTTGTGCACTTGTGTATGGCTGATTTTATGAATGGTTGGTGGAAGAAGGCCTAGCACTAGATTTGGATGTGTTGACTATATTTGTTTTCAACATTACTTACCCCGCAAAGCATTGCCAAGCTTCCCTTCATTACGTATTTGTTTGCGTAAAGTCTTGCGCGTTTCAGCTGAGTTGTTGCTACACTTTCAAAGGATTATGTATTTAGATTGTTAGACATTCAAAATATTTTGGAAATGATTATAATCATTTGCTAATTGTTGACAATGATGGTCATTACATAACTATCCATGTGTGACTGGAGAAATTCCATTAGAAGCTTTCTCTATGATTGATATGATACTCGACAAAATTTACGAAACCTCTAGTTGGGACCATTCATAGTGTTCATGCAGGGATTATAAGATGGCCTACACAAATATATGATTATAGTTTGAATAGTAATTACATAATATGTGATTAGAATAACTCACAACAAGTTGTGAAAAGGATTCTTCAAGAGGATGTCTCATATTTGGCATGAAGGATAAAATATAAAACAAGTTAGAAAATCTTATATGTGGTTGTTAATCGTACTACAGGCATATTATTTTGTCACAATATAGTTTTGCTATCCAAAATTTGCATGTTTTTTAACATAAGGCAATCTATGGACATGTATGGCAGTTTAACTTCTCCAAGCATTGGGTTTCTGGGGAGAATACCTAGCCTTACTAGAATCAACTCTTCAAATATATCTCCATCGATTCTCAAGAGGAGATCTACTCTAGAGGTCATTCCATCACAGATAAAACATGTATTGCTCACAAACGCATAACCAATCCACTCTTAGCTTCCCCCATTACCACCCAATAAGGTGTCTTCCAAAAAGACCATACATGACCAACGGACATCACAGGATTCTCATGGATTGCCAATTTCCCAACAATGCAGTTTTGGACAATCTTTAATGAATGGAATGAGCTTTCTATGTGGTGTTCAAATCTTATCAAATCCATATGCTATTAGAGAAGGAGGATGGTTGGGATTGGCTGTGCTATTTGGATTTTCTATACTTTCCTAATACATCGGTGTACTCCTAAAATGTTGTTTGGAAAATGAACCAGGACTTGAGACCTATCCTGACATAGGCCAAGCTGCCTTTGGGACTAAGGGCTAAAAACTAGTTTCAATTATTCTCTATCTTGAGTTGTATGCATGCTGCATGGAAAACATTCACTCTTTCCAAATACACATTTGGACTTTGTTGGAATCCATCTTCCTACCCAAACGTTATTTGCAATACAAATTGCATTCGTTGTTCTTCCAACTGCATCGCTTCGTGATTTAAGAATTATGTCTTATATATCATTATGTGATTTAAGCATTATGTGAGGATCAGTTGGAGGAGTTATTGCATCAAATTTGGTCTTTATCGGTTTACTTTAGGTCGGAACTTTGGATCATGTTGGATTTCACCACAGAGGTAGTTTACTGAGTTTAGCTAATCTTCCTGTAGAAATTGTTCTATATGGATATTTCTACTCCGGTCACATTGTTTACCCAAACATTTATACATCTATGAACAACCGTTCACAATTTACTTATATTTTGATTGCAATCTTTACGATATGTATAATCATGTATGCGGACACAACTCCCATGGGTTATACGATGTTTGGAGATGCAACAGAATCTAAGTTTACACTAAATTTTCCAACGCGATTTGTAGCCTCAAAACTTGTAGCGTGGACAACTGTGGTTAACTCTTTGACAAAATATGCATTGACCATTACTCTTGTATCACTAACCATTGAGGAGCTTATTCCAACAACTAGATTGAAATCCTAGTGGATCTCTGTCATTATCAGAACGATTCTTGTTATCTCAACATTGGCAGTGGCTCTTTTAATTCCTTTCTTTTGTTATGTGATGGCACTAAAAGGATCTTTTCTTACGATGCTCATTGCTTTGATTCTACCATGTTCTTGATTTATGAGCATAGTTGGAAAGAAAATAACTAAGCTAGAGTTTACACTATGCATTTTGATAATTACGGTGGGCGTTGTAGCAGCTATATTTGGCACCTACTCTGCAGTGGCTGGAATTTTGAACAATTTGTAATTTGCATCAACAATATTTCACCACCAGAAGTATCACATCTAATGTTAATGGGATCACATGTTTAATGTAAGAGTTTTTCAAGAGTAGAGAAGCGTAGAAGGAATCGGGGACCATTTCTAAAACAAATATGCTCAGGACACATGTTGTATATTAACAAATTATTTTTGATATTATTGACATAATTTTCAAATGAATTTGGGGAAGGTTATTGTTTGTTTCACAAAGTTGACAAATAGATATATGCATTTTTTTATTATTATTAAATAAAAATGAAGCAGGTCAAGTAGTTCACTATAGCTAGTTAGAACTGCATCAACCTTAGCTACCAGAACTACTCACCAAAACAATATAAAATAGGCAGTAGACATCCAACTTCAAGGAAGAAAAATTTGAGAGGTATGCTTGGAGTGCAGTGATGTTTTCCTCTTTAAAATTATCATTCATTCTCTATACTTTCAGCAGGGATTGACGAAATTGTTGGCAATAGGGAGTCTTGTGAAGCAGCGAATGGATGAGGCGAGGATGAGCTATGCCGGTTCTCATAAGGTGAATAGTTTACTTGTCAGTTTGTTGTATTTAAGCCTGATTTTATCTCAGTGCTAATCAGTTTCTGATATGCAAGTTATCACCTTGTGTTATCACCACCATTGCTCCATTCCATTTTAGCTCAGCTTTCTTCTTTCTTTCGCTCTTGGTCTTTCTATTGTAACTTTATTTTAGAATGGCTAAAGGAAAAATACCTGGTCCAAGTCTACGCATATATTTGTAAATTCTGAAACTCCAAGAATTGTATGGGGAACATTTTTTAAAGATCAAAGTCCTTTATGCTCTAAAATTGTTTCTTTATTTGTTTTCTTTTTAAATCTCAGCTTTCTTCATCTTTTATTAAGTCAACACTTAAAGTTCTAAAAAGAAAATAAAGTAAAATAAACTAATGGACTTATTACTATTATTAAGTCAACACTTAAAGTTCTAAAAAGAAAATAAAGTAAAATAAACTAATGGACTTATTACTATTGTAAAATGATGTATATAAGATTCTTTCATTTTGTTTTTATTAGTCAGTTTTAATAGGAACAAGCTTTTGTTTATTTTCTTTATTTATTTTATTTGTTTTAGTTCTCTTGTTATTTATTATATTTTAACTTAAAGAAAATTAAAAATATCATATCACTACAGTGTTTTTATAATTTATTTTGATAGTCTTTAAATTAATCTCTTGTTTAATAAACTTTTCTTTTAATCGACTCATTTTAGCACTAACTTATTTACATTAACTATTCATTAGTTTTGTTTTAGTTACTTTCTTACAAAATAAATACAAAAAATATTATTAATTTAGAGTTTTTCCTGTACATATTTTCTTGAGTTGTTTAATTTCTTTTGAATTTGGATTTAACTTTGTTATCTCTACTTTATGAACTCATACATAAAAGCATAAAAATCAAATTTTTAAAAAAAAGAAAATACAAAGCAAAGAGATTTCATGCTTTGACTCTAGGTTAGAGGAGATTTATCTTGGAGTTTAATGTGTTTTCTTGTTGGGGCTCTAAACCCAAGGTGACATTCTCATCTCTTCCCACCTAGCCCCATGGGAGGTTGAGATATTGGCGTTGGGGACTCTTTAGTCCCTTGACGTCAACATATTTTTGGCGACCATACTGGGGAGGACTGTTCAATGGTTCTTTCCTAGTTTTGTTCTAATTCTTTCAAACCTTGATTTGTCTTCTCCAGATTCCTATGTCTCGATTGATTGGAAAATTGCTTCGTGGTTGTAACCCTGTGATTTCAACTACGAACCCTGGGAAGGTCATTCACAAATATGGAATTTTTGAATTTGAAGAAGACCTAAATAATTCACCATGGTTTGTGCCCACCCCCTTGAAGTTTTCTCACCCGGTTAATCCATTACCTCACAAATTCAAGCAACATTTGCCTTTATTTTATGGTGATGGAACTGTTACAGTGGTTGAACATCTTCATGCATTTTAAAATGCTTGCACCATACTTGGAGTAAACAATAATGATAGTTGCATGCTTTTGTTCATGAAATCCATTAAGGGTAATGTTGCTTCCCTATTTGCCAACCTACCTAATGAATGCATCTCCACATGGTCTGAACTTTCCTACTAGTTTACTTCTACCTTTGGGAATTTGGATAATCCTTATGAGCACTTTAAGAGATTTAATCACTTACATATGAAAGATAATGAAAGATTTCTTGAATTTAACCTTAGGTTTATTAAGTTATATAATTCAATTCTTATGTCCATTCGTCCTACCAACCTAGCTTCCCTCTTGCATTATTATGAACATATACCTCCTCTTTATCGATGGCAGTTAGAAGAAAAGGATGTTCAAAGCCTAGAGCTAGCTTTAACCACTTTCCTTGAATTCGAAGAGAAAATCCGTAAAACGGATTTCTCTTTGGTGTTCATGATTCGCACAAATATTTGTCTTCCTTAATCCTCATCATCAAGAATTTACAGGATCACATGTTCTCCTTTGCATACGAATATTCAAATCATGCATACCTTGAAATACCTTTGGAGACCTCTCTCCTAGGGCCTAATTATAATGACTTCACTATTTTTGGTCAAGATCTTGGATGTGAAGAGGATCATGATCATATCATGATGCTCAATTATCAACTCACCTCCCACATTCCAAATACCTCCCTTCTTAAACCTTATAGAAAAACTCAATCCCAAGACTATCTTTCATTCCAAGCCTCATATCTGCATGCATACGATGGTGAATTTGATTATGCAGTTGAAGAAGTAAATTTTGACCATGTTAACCCTATTTATGATACATTTTTATTTGTTGATGTTGCTAATGAGTGGTCAAAACAAGTTGATGAAGACCCATATGATTTTATTGATACATGTGATGAGTCCTCTTTTGAAAGTTTTCATGAGTTCGATCAAGATCTTAAATTGTATAACATTTTTGCTAATCCATTGTTTCAATCAAGAGAGGTTAAGGAACTTGACACTAATGAGTATATCTTTCCTAGGTGCGCTTTTTCCTTTAATGATGATGACATCCCTATGTTTTTTAACCCATATTATCAATCTTCTATGCATGATGATGACCATGTTCTTGAGAGAAAGATTCCTAGGGATGACATTAATTTGTTTGATGAATGCATTGATCATCTCTTTAATATACAAACCTTAAATCCTAAACCTAGTGTCCTTGATTCAATCAATACTTTCAGTATTAAATCCAAAGCTTGTCATGTTGGTTGGAAAGTCTTGGAGGTTGGTAATCATTTCTTTTGGGTATTGATTAGCCATTTTTCCTCACCATGCGCATATGTTGGTTGGCATGTTGGCAATCTCTCCACGCATAAAATTTGTAGTCATAAGACCCACATGCAAAACGAACGACGCATTCATTTATGCTAAATGTCATCCTACTTGAGTCCAAGATTAATGTTATTCTTTTCCTCTGTACATAAATAAAAGATATACAAAAAAAATGTAACTAAATAAAAAAAAATACAAAAAGGGTAAATTAGATTTTTGTTGATTTCACATTTATTTAGTTTCTTTTCTCACTTTTTGTTCTACTTTCAGTTTTTTTTTTTCTGCTTTCCTTTCTTTTTCCACCCTTTTGATGGTCAGAGTTGATGGAACAATGGTTGGTGATATTAAAGGTTATTTGTATATTTTTTAACTGATTGACCAAAATTGTTTTGGTGGACAACAAGCTTGCAAGTGAACCAAGTTTCCTTCTTTATGTCGTAATCCCTCACTTTGTCTACTATACACTTGCTATGCGAGACATCCTTGCTCGTCACAGTCATGAGTCCTTTCCCCGCCTTCCTTCTTTACCTTTCTCCATCCCCTCCATGTTGAGATGGATCCAGCATACACATTGTGAATGCTCAGTGTTAAGCTTGGGTTTTTCTCTTAACAGACATCCACGACAGTTTATCCAGCTTTCTAATCATTTTGTCAAGATCCAAAGAGTTTGTCCCTTTGGGTTATACAATAGGACCAAACCACCTCATACTTACCACTTTTCATGAGTTATTCCACGAAGTCCCAATCCATGAATCCCTTGACCTCCATCTTGTTTCCCCCTGTTGTATAATCTGGCCCACCTAACCCTATTGACCTCCCCATGTCTCACACTGAGTCGCCCTCAATCCTATCATTACCTAACCCTTCCCCTTTCCTTCAAAGGATCAAAGGATCATAATCTCGTTGTTTCAAACTTGTACGCTGCTAGAATCAATGCACATCTGTTGGTTGGCATTTGTTGACTACATTTTTTGTCAACATTACTTAGTTAGCAAAGTGTTGCCAGGATTCCCTTTATTATGCATTCGATTGTGTAAAGTCTTGTGTGTTTCAACTCAGTTGATGCTACACTTTCAAAGGATGATGTCTTCAGATTGTTCGCCATTCAAAATATTTTGGAAATGATGATAAGCATTCGCTAATTGTTGGAAATGATGGTCATTACATAACTATCCATGTGTGACAGGTGAAAGTCCATTATAAGCTTTCTCCATGATTGATATGATACTCGACAAAATTGACAAAACCTTTGGTTGGGACCATTCATAGTGTCCCTGCAAGGATTATAAGATGGTCTACACAAATATCTGATTATAGTTTGAATAGTAATTACATAATCTGTGATGAGAATAACTCACAACAAGTTGTGAAAAGGATTCTTCAAGAGGATGTCTCATATTTGGCATGAAGGATAAAATCTAAAAAAATTCAGAAAATCTTATCTATGGTTGCTAATCGTACTACATGCATACTATTTTGTCACAATATAGTTTTGTTATCCAAAAGTTGCATGTTTTTTAACATAAGGCAATCTATGGACATGTACGGTAGTTTAACTTCTCCAAGCATTGGGTTTCTGGGGAGAACAGCCAGTGTTACTAGAATCAACTCTTCAAATCTATCTCCATCGATTCTAAAGATGAGATCTACTCCAGAGGTCATTCCATCACTGATAAAAACTTTATTGCTCACAAAAGAAAAACCAATCCACTCTTAGCTTCCCCATTACCACCCAAGAAGGTTGCTTTCAAAAAGGCCATACATGACCAATGGACATCACAGGATGCTCATGGATTGCCAATTTCCCAACAATGCAGTTTTGGACAATCTTTAATGAAGGGAATGAACGTGTTATGTGGTGTTGGAATCTAATCAACTCCATATGTTATTTAGAGAAGCAGGATGGTTGGGATTGGTTGTGCTATTTGGATTTTCTATACTTTCCTGATACACAGGTGTACTCCTAAAACGTTGTTTGGAAAATGAAGCAGGACTTGAGACCTGCCTTTGGGACTAAGGGTTGAATACTAGTTTCGATTATTCTCTATCTTGAGCTGTATGCATGTTGCGTGGAATACATTATACTTGATAGTGGAAACCTAGCATCACTCTTTCCTGCCCAAACGTTATTTGCAATACTAATTGCATTCGTTGTTCTTCCGACTGCATGGCTTCGGGATTTAAGCATTATGTCTTATATATCAGCTGGAGGAGTTATTGCATCAACTTTAGTCTTTATCGGTTTACTTTAGGTCGGAACTTTGGATCATGTTGGATTTCACTACAGAGGCAATTTACTGAGTTTAGCTAATCTTCCTATAGCAATTGGTCTATATGGATATTGCTACTCTGGTCACGTCGTTTACCCAAACATCTATGAAAAACCGTTTACAATTTACTGTTGTGCTGATTGCAAGCTTTACGATATGTACAATCATGTATGCGGCCATAGCTCCCATGGGTTATACGATGTTTGGAGATGCAACAGAATCTAAGTTTACACTAAATATGCCAACGCGATTTGTAGCCTCAAAACTTGCAATGTGGACAATGGTGGTTAACCCTTTGACAAAATATGCATTGACCATTACTCTTGTAGCACTAAGCATTGAGGAGTTTATTCCTACAACTAGATTGAAATCCCAGTGGATCTCTGTCATTATCAGAACGATTCTTGTTATCTCAACACTGGCAGTAGCTCTTTTAATTCCTTTCTTTGGTTATGTGATGGCACTAAAAGGATCTTTGATTACGATGCTCGTTGCTTTTATTCTACCATGTGCTTTATTTATGAGCATAGTTGGAAAGAAAATATCTAAGCTAGAGTTTACACTATACATTTTGATAATTACTGTGGGCGTTGTAGCAGCTATATTTGGCACCTACTCTGCAGTGGTTGGAATTTTGAACAATTTGTAATTTCCATCAACAATTTGTATCACATCTGATGTTAATGGGATCACCTGGGATCACCTGTTTAATGTAAGAGTTTGTTAAGAGTAGAAGGAATCGGGGACCATTTCTAAAGGAAATGTGCTCATGACACATATTGTATATTAACAAATTATTTTTGATATTATTGACATAATTTTCAAATGAATTTGGGGGATGCAGTTGCTTGTTTCACAAAGTTTACAAGCAGATAAATGCATGTTTTCTTTTATTATTAAATAAAAATGAAGCCATTCAAGTAATTCGCTACAGCTAGTTAGAACCGAGTCAACCTTAACTACCAGAACTACTCACCAAAACAATATAAAATAGGCAGTAGACAGCCAACTTCAAAGAAGAAAACTTTGAGAGGTATGCTTGGACTGCAGTGAGGTTTTCCTC
>JZKD02S0895539.1:921080-939068 GCA_000966675.3 Picea glauca
CATTTTGGTGTCGTTGTCGCGGAATATTTTGAATCTTCTTCGTACCCTAACAACACTCTGGTAAGTTATCCTAAAGCCTTTTCCTTAGCTTTCCTGGCGACGCCACCCAAGGGACATTCTGTTTCCCTTTTCTTTGTTGAACGTATCTTGAATTTCATCTAGCAACTCCACCTTCCACGAACCCACCTTCTCTTTTTCCCCCTTACCTTCATTTGATGAGCATTAGTCTCATTTGGGGACTCCATTGAGGCTCTACCCTAAGTGATGGAACCATGGCCTCACAATACTTACCATGGGCATTCCATAATGTGTATCCTTCTCTTCATCTTCAGAATGTCCCTAGATATCAAAATCATTGTCCAATAGAATGGAGAGAAAATTGCCCCAAATTTGATGGTGATCCAGCCCTAGCAATCACCCATGTGGTCAATTATATAAAGTATGTTTCAAGCATAGATGTGCTACATGAATATGTGCTAATGAAATATTTTGTATCTTCAATGGAATCAAGTCAAAAGGATTGGCTTGCACACTTATGTGAATTAACTTTCTCTAAGTCTCAGCCTTGGAGAATGATGGATATTGTACATTGTTCAAGAGGGGACATGTATTTATCTACAGGGAGAGAGCGGACCTGGTGGAACCATAGTTGATTGGTGATCAAGTGGACAGGTTGTATATGTTGCGAGGACAACCTTCGGGATATGACTCAGCATCGGATGAGGAGCAGCAGGCTTCTGAGACTGCGATGGGCCCAAGGATTTTGTCTTGCATTCTCAGCTGGTGTGATCAAACCAATTCTCAAGGTGGAGTGGATTCTCCTACGAGCTCAAGGTTCAGAGTAGTTTTCAAGAGAAGATCTTCTAGTTCGAGTTTTGTGCAGGTGTTGAGGATGTCTCCAGGTTCAGAGGGAGATCCTACTGAGCACAGTGTGATGGGACCAGATGATGGAGATGGCAGCGAGTACATCCCTTGCTAAGAGGGAGTGTTATATTTTTATCTCGGGAGGTAGTCTGCATGTGTGTCTTGTATGCGGAAGTAACCTTGTACCTACACTACCAGACACTTGACTTTGTAATGGGTTTTTATAAAGTTGTGATAAAGTGGTTCTTTTATTAAATTGACTTTTTTAATAAAGTGTACCTTCTAATATTAAAGTGACTTTATCTCATAAAGTGCACTTATATTATAAAGTGAAAATGTACTTTAATATTTTAAAGTGATTTTTTTTTTAGGGAATGAATCATGACCCTTGATCTTGTAAATGAAAGATTAGATCTTGGCCATTAGATCTAAGGTTGAAAAAGGTGAAGGGTCACATTCAGATTATAAGAGAATGCATTGGGTAGTTTGCAAGACAAGGAGATGAAGATTGAGAGATATTTTTTTGAGTAAGCTTGGAGAGGAGATTTAGGGCAGCGTGTTGGGTTCTTTTCCCAAGAGAATCTGGACACAAATCCCAAGGATATTTGCAGTGAGGAAGTGTTGTAGCTTTCTGTTGATAAACAGGTCGTACTATACAGATCCGTACAATCCATACAACAATGAGGAGGGCACAAATTTTAAGGCATAATTGTTGCACGGATTTCGAGACAGCATTGTTGCACGGATTTCGAGGCAATTTTCCGGTGTTTATGTTAGTGATGACACTATACTATAGTTGTCCATACACTTCTAGTGTGGCACAATTTTCTAAGTGTTGTTCAACTGGGCCGTACAGGCCATACAACTTCTTTGGCACGGATTCCAAGACAACAAAGTTTGGGACTGTTTTAGTGTGTTATAAGTGGTTTTTCTCTTGCTGGAAATGTATTTCTGCTACTAAAATTTTATCTCTTGAAGATAAATAACATATCTCTCATTGGGTTTCCCCACAGTGGGGTTTTCCCTAACATTTGTCTAAATTTCTGAGTTATTCATGGTTGGATGAATGTTGCTCATTGTGTTTATTCCACTGCATAATTACTTAGGAATGTGTATTTGTGCTCAAGATAATTTCTGAATGTGAGTTTAGACATATCAGAGTTCATAGAAGACAGTTATCTCTAAGTTGCTAAGTGTATGACAAAATATTAGCTTGTTGACTTTTTCATTTAAGTTTTACATGGTATCAGAGCTTGGGCTCTGAGTGACAGTGAGCAGTGAGATATTTGGGCAAGTTTGAAGGGGAGAAATCTGTTGTTTTTTTTCCTTTGAACAATGATAGGGAATATGCTTGCATGTATTATATTTGAGGATCAGTTGGATGGCATTTCCAACTATTTGAAGTGGAGGGTCTGGATATCAATTGTTTTCAAGGAGAACAAGATTTGAAAGTATGTCAGTTATGTTGTTGTGGCTCCCACAGCAGATCCTGTTGCTTTAGATTTGCATGAGGTAAAGGAGGCCAAAGATCAGAGGATTATCCTGTATGGGGTGAAGTATCACCTTATCCCACACTTGGTTGAGAAGAAGACATCCCAATATATATGGGATGCACTTAGGAACTTATTTGAGGCGAAGAATGAAAACCGGAAGATGGACTTGAAGGATAAGTTGCATGATACCAAGATGGGTAAGGAGAAGAGTGTGTCTTCTTATCTTACCGGGGTAGCTCAAGTGAAAGATGAGTCAGTTTCATTTGGAGAGGTCATATCGGATTCAAAGTTGGTGAGGATAGCCTTGAAAGGCTTCACCAAGGAAAGGGAAGTCTTTGTGAAGTGTGTGGTGGGTCGTGAGCATCTTCCAAAATGGAGTAGACTGTGGGACAATTTCACTCAGGAGGAGATTCGAGAAGGATCTCAGAGCAGTGGACAGAAGACATATGGAGCTGATGAGAATGTTTCTCTTGTTGCAAAGAGAAAGAAGAAAGGAAGTTCAAGGAGCCACTTGAATAAATTAAGATGCTATTGTTGTAACCAGTTGGGGAACCTTTCTTTTCATTGTCCTGAGAGAAAAAAGAAGAAGAAGGAACAGGAGGGGCCTGAGACAGCTTCTACAGCATCCATGGAGGCCTTTTCTTCCAAGTATGACAAGGAATTTTCTTTGGTTACTCTAGTATCCAATGTAGGTAGTGGAGGATTTGAGGGTGATTTCAAATGGATTATGGATAGTGGATCCTTTTTCCACATGATGGGAATCTAATGAGTATTCCTTATTATCATTGAGACAGGTCTTGACCGACTGGTGGACAGTGAAGGTGGTATGGCACGAGCTTGATCCAAGTGGATATTGGTGGCCACCCACCTATTCCAAATGGCTCCTTTTGTTCGCTTTTAGTTCAGCACGTTCTTCTGTACTTATTTGTAATTGTGGGTTCTACACTTATGGGGTTGTCTAAATCCCTACACATCTTCCAGGTGGATACTAGTGGCCTCTCACCTAATCCAACTGGATTATTTTGTACGTTTTCATGTCAGCACATCTTGTTGTACTTCCAGGGTCATTTTAAAGCCCTAAACAATTTTTTTTGGCTGCCATAGTCAAACTGTAGACATAGAGGAATTTTGATGGTGTAATGTGTAGTTCTCTGAAAGACCTTTCCAATGGGCTATCACGTGCCTAAAATAGAGGTCGTATGAAAAAGTTACGACCTCGGGAAGTTGAGGTACCAACTTACCCATAGGGGCCCACATGACTTTTGGTGTTTCACCTCCTAGGATTGGGTTTTTGGATGTCTAGGGTTTTGGAATTCATAAGTAATATAAAAAAGGCCTCTCGAGCCTCATTGTAATCATTATTCTCAGATGGATGTGTGTAGCAACCACATCTCTTCTCAGAGATAGTTACCACCATTCGAGCAAGTGTTTCACTTCTACAGTTTTACAGTTTCAACCTATTTCATTTATTCAATAGAAGATATTGTTCACTGGATATCTTTGTTATTCTTCATATCTCTGTGTTTATTGTATTCATTATGTTAATCAGTTCATTCCACTCCTAAATATGGTTTAGTGGTATCAAAGCGGTCTGCTCTTCATTTATTTTTCTTTGTGCATGTCCCCGACAAGATTTGGGTACAAGAAGTTGGGACTCAAACTAATCGAGTCGTTGCAAGATCAATAACCAATCGAGTCATTGCAAGATCAGTCACACTGAGCACAAAAACAACCCATGGGGGACGAAAAGAAAGATGATGGAGTAGGATATCCTAGTAAAATTTTGCTCAAGGAATCACTCACACGACAAAGGAACGAAATGATGGACAACTTTGTGCAGATCCTTCGATGGCTACCCACAGGAGAAGCATATTCATCAAGCGGCCATGCAACCCCCTTCAAGATATAAGTAAATTTTGATATTCCATTATTTGAGAGACTAATAGATGCAGATGTTGTAGATAAATGGTTGAATCTTCTTGAAGGGTATTTTTCGGTCCACAATTTTTTCGATAGGGAAAAGATTACTTTTGTGTTCCTCAAGGTCGTCCCCCATGCTAAGGATTGGTGGGATACTTACTCTGAACAAAGGGTCGTAGAGGAATATGCAATATTTGTGGTGGCCCTTACATGGCATTCCTTTTGGGACGCCATTAAAGAATAGTACTACCCTATTTGGAGCTACGAGGACCAGTACACCAGATGGACCACCCTGTGTCAAGAAAGGGACCAAAAAGTACAAGATTTCACCAATATTTTTCATACCGTACGCACCAAATTGGGTATCAAAGACTCTGAGCAACATCTAGTGCTCAAATACTGTGGTTTTTTACATAGATACATTCAAACAAAAATGGAGTTTCTGGACATCGCCTCATTGGGAATGGCTTATAAATACGTTGTCAAGATCGAGCAGAAATTTAAGCAAAAGAGGTGAGAGTTTGGATCTGCAAACTCCTCACAGCCGAAGCAGGGCAAAGGTGGCCCCAACCCACACAGCAAGGGACCGAAACGAGATGGCCACTCTCAGGACAACCAGTCCAAGATGCAACACAAGAAGGGAAATCAAAATATGAAGAAGGACGCGGGGAAATGGTGTGAGTACCATAAAAGCCCTTGGCACAACACTAAAGAATGTCGCTCCAAGAAGTCACTCATGGTTTAGCTGAAGTTTGTTGAGTCAGAGGCCAATTCTGATTCCGAATCAAATCCCGAAGGAGGGAAGCGGATTAACAATTTTGAACCCAGTGCCACTGTTGCTACCACCAAAGTCTGACCCAGAAAAACCAGAGGAAGGGGAACACCTCTTTCACTCACAGATGTGGGTAAAGGGGGATCTGCTTCATTTCATTGTCAATAGAAGCAGTCAGAAGAACCTGATTTCAGCAGAGGTCGTTAGGTGGTTGGACCTGCCAACGACATCGCACCCGCATCCCTACACCATCGGTTGGCTTCGCCAAGGAAGAGATCTATGTGTCAGGCAACAGCTTCATCTTCCCTATGGCATCAAGCCTTTCAAAGATGAGGTATTGTGTGATATTACTCCCCTTGAAGTTTTTGATGTTATTTTAGGACAACCATATTTGTGGAAGCATCATGTTGCGTATGATTCTAGACCCCGCAGTGTTATTATTACTTTGGGTAGAAAATTGTACAGGATACCAGAGGTAGCGTCACCTACCGGTATTTCTTTACTCTCTGCTAAGCAATGCAGTAAGGTCATTTCACAGACCGAGAAGTTCATCTTCTTTGTGATTCATGTTCACAGTAAGCAGAAGGTTTCCACCACATCTGTGGCCTCTACACAGAACCTCTCTTTGCAGTAGAAGCAAGTGGATGGGATTGTGAAAGAATACAGAGACATCTCCTCACCCATCAGGGTACCGACGCACTGTGAAGTCAAGCATCCAATTGATCTGACCCTCGGTGCACCTCTACCTAATGGACTAGTCTATCGTCGCTCACTAATGGAAAATGACAAAATCAAACGTCAAATCCAAGAGCTTATTCAAAATAGGCACATTAGACCCAACTCCTTCCCTTGCAGAAGCCTGATTGTACTGGTGTGGAAGAAGGACGGGACTTGGCGACTCTGCATTGATTACAGATACTTAAACAAAATCACACTCAATAACTGGTACCCAATTCTCAGGATTGATGACCTTATTGACCAACTCAAGGGGGGGAAGTTCTTCAACAAGATTGACCTAAAGTCTGGCTACCACCAGGTTCCCATCGAACCAACTGATGTATGGAAGACAACCTTCAAATCTAAATAAGGTTTCTTTGAATGGTTGGTTATGCCCTTTGGCTTAACAAATTCCCCAGCCACTTTCATGAGGTTGATGGATGATGTATTGAGACCCTTCACCAACTCTTTTGTGGTGGTNCATTTTGGTGTCGTTGTCGCGGAATATTTTGAATCTTCTTCGTACCCTAACAACACTCTGGTAAGTTATCCTAAAGCCTTTTCCTTAGCTTTCCTGGCGACGCCACCCAAGGGACATTCTGTTTCCCTTTTCTTTGTTGAACGTATCTTGAATTTCATCTAGCAACTCCACCTTCCACGAACCCACCTTCTCTTTTTCCCCCTTACCTTCATTTGATGAGCATTAGTCTCATTTGGGGACTCCATTGAGGCTCTACCCTAAGTGATGGAACCATGGCCTCACAATACTTACCATGGGCATTCCATAATGTGTATCCTTCTCTTCATCTTCAGAATGTCCCTAGATATCAAAATCATTGTCCAATAGAATGGAGAGAAAATTGCCCCAAATTTGATGGTGATCCAGCCCTAGCAATCACCCATGTGGTCAATTATATAAAGTATGTTTCAAGCATAGATGTGCTACATGAATATGTGCTAATGAAATATTTTGTATCTTCAATGGAATCAAGTCAAAAGGATTGGCTTGCACACTTATGTGAATTAACTTTCTCTAAGTCTCAGCCTTGGAGAATGATGGATATTGTACATTGTTCAAGAGGGGACATGTATTTATCTACAGGGAGAGAGCGGACCTGGTGGAACCATAGTTGATTGGTGATCAAGTGGACAGGTTGTATATGTTGCGAGGACAACCTTCGGGATATGACTCAGCATCGGATGAGGAGCAGCAGGCTTCTGAGACTGCGATGGGCCCAAGGATTTTGTCTTGCATTCTCAGCTGGTGTGATCAAACCAATTCTCAAGGTGGAGTGGATTCTCCTACGAGCTCAAGGTTCAGAGTAGTTTTCAAGAGAAGATCTTCTAGTTCGAGTTTTGTGCAGGTGTTGAGGATGTCTCCAGGTTCAGAGGGAGATCCTACTGAGCACAGTGTGATGGGACCAGATGATGGAGATGGCAGCGAGTACATCCCTTGCTAAGAGGGAGTGTTATATTTTTATCTCGGGAGGTAGTCTGCATGTGTGTCTTGTATGCGGAAGTAACCTTGTACCTACACTACCAGACACTTGACTTTGTAATGGGTTTTTATAAAGTTGTGATAAAGTGGTTCTTTTATTAAATTGACTTTTTTAATAAAGTGTACCTTCTAATATTAAAGTGACTTTATCTCATAAAGTGCACTTATATTATAAAGTGAAAATGTACTTTAATATTTTAAAGTGATTTTTTTTTTAGGGAATGAATCATGACCCTTGATCTTGTAAATGAAAGATTAGATCTTGGCCATTAGATCTAAGGTTGAAAAAGGTGAAGGGTCACATTCAGATTATAAGAGAATGCATTGGGTAGTTTGCAAGACAAGGAGATGAAGATTGAGAGATATTTTTTTGAGTAAGCTTGGAGAGGAGATTTAGGGCAGCGTGTTGGGTTCTTTTCCCAAGAGAATCTGGACACAAATCCCAAGGATATTTGCAGTGAGGAAGTGTTGTAGCTTTCTGTTGATAAACAGGTCGTACTATACAGATCCGTACAATCCATACAACAATGAGGAGGGCACAAATTTTAAGGCATAATTGTTGCACGGATTTCGAGACAGCATTGTTGCATGGATTTCGAGGCAATTTTCTGGTGTTTATGTTAGTGATGACACTATACTATAGTTGTCCATACACTTCTAGTGTGGCACAATTTTCTAAGTGTTGTTCAACTGGGTCGTACAGGCCATACAACTTCTTTGGCACGGATTCCAAGACAACAAAGTTTGGGACTGTTTTAGTGTGTTATAAGTGGTTTTTCTCTTGCTGGAAATGTATTTCTGCTACTAATATTTTATCTCTTGAAGATAAATAACATATCTCTCATTGGGTTTCCCCACATTGGGGTTTTCCCTAACATTTGTCTAAATTTCTGAGTTATTCATGGTTGGATGAATGTTGTTCATTATGTTTATTCCACTGCATAATTACTTAGGAATGTGTATTTGTGCTCAAGATAATTTCTGAATGTGAGTTTAGACATATCAGAGTTCATAGAAGACAGTTATCTCTAAGTTGCTAAGTGTATGACAAAATATTAGCTTGTTGACTTTTTCATTTAAGTTTTACATGGTATCAGAGCTTGGGCTCTGAGTGACAGTGAGCAGTGAGATATTTGGGCAAGTTTGAAGGGGAGAAATCTGTTGTTTTTTTTCCTTTGAACAATGATAGGGAATATGCTTGCATGTATTATATTTGAGGATCAGTTGGATGGCATTTCCAACTATTTGAAGTGGAGGGTCTGGATATCAATTGTTTTCAAGGAGAACAAGATTTGAAAGTATGTCAGTTATGTTGTTGTGGCTCCCACAGCAGATCCTGTTGCTTTAGATTTGCATGAGGTAAAGGAGGCCAAAGATCAGAGGATTATCCTGTATGGGGTGAAGTATCACCTTATCCCACACTTGGTTGAGAAGAAGACATCCCAATATATATGGGATGCACTTAGGAACTTATTTGAGGCGAAGAATGAAAACCGGAAGATGGACTTGAAGGATAAGTTGCATGATACCAAGATGGGTAAGGAGAAGAGTGTGTCTTCTTATCTTACCGGGGTAGCTCAAGTGAAAGATGAGTCAGTTTCATTTGGAGAGGTCATATCGGATTCAAAGTTGGTGAGGATAGCCTTGAAAGGCTTCACCAAGGAAAGGGAAGTCTTTGTGAAGTGTGTGGTGGGTCGTGAGCATCTTCCAAAATGGAGTAGACTGTGGGACAATTTCACTCAGGAGGAGATTCGAGAAGGATCTCAGAGCAGTGGACAGAAGACATATGGAGCTGATGAGAATGTTTCTCTTGTTGCAAAGAGAAAGAAGAAAGGAAGTTCAAGGAGCCACTTGAATAAATTAAGATGCTATTGTTGTAACCAGTTGGGGAACCTTTCTTTTCATTGTCCTGAGAGAAAAAAGAAGAAGAAGGAACAGGAGGGGCCTGAGACAGCTTCTACAGCATCCATGGAGGCCTTTTCTTCCAAGTATGACAAGGAATTTTCTTTGGTTACTCTAGTATCCAATGTAGGTAGTGGAGGATTTGAGGGTGATTTCAAATGGATTATGGATAGTGGATCCTTTTTCCACATGATGGGAATCTAATGAGTATTCCTTATTATCATTGAGACAGGTCTTGACCGACTGGTGGACAGTGAAGGTGGTATGGCACGAGCTTGATCCAAGTGGATATTGGTGGCCACCCACCTATTCCAAATGGCTCCTTTTGTTCGCTTTTAGTTCAGCACGTTCTTCTGTACTTATTTGTAATTGTGGGTTCTACACTTATGGGGTTGTCTAAATCCCTACACATCTTCCAGGTGGATACTAGTGGCCTCTCACCTAATCCAACTGGATTATTTTGTACGTTTTCATGTCAGCACATCTTGTTGTACTTCCAGGGTCATTTTAAAGCCCTAAACAATTTTTTTTGGCTGCCATAGTCAAACTGTAGACATAGAGGAATTTTGATGGTGTAATGTGTAGTTCTCTGAAAGACCTTTCCAATGGGCTATCACGTGCCTAAAATAGAGGTCGTATGAAAAAGTTACGACCTCGGGAAGTTGAGGTACCAACTTACCCATAGGGGCCCACATGACTTTTGGTGTTTCACCTCCTAGGATTGGGTTTTTGGATGTCTAGGGTTTTGGAATTCATAAGTAATATAAAAAAGGCCTCTCGAGCCTCATTGTAATCATTATTCTCAGATGGATGTGTGTAGCAACCACATCTCTTCTCAGAGATAGTTACCACCATTCGAGCAAGTGTTTCACTTCTACAGTTTTACAGTTTCAACCTATTTCATTTATTCAATAGAAGATATTGTTCACTGGATATCTTTGTTATTCTTCATATCTCTGTGTTTATTGTATTCATTATGTTAATCAGTTCATTCCACTCCTAAATATGGTTTAGTGGTATCAAAGCGGTCTGCTCT
This sequence comes from Picea glauca, assembly GCA_000966675.3. Lineage (NCBI taxonomy): Eukaryota > Viridiplantae > Streptophyta > Pinopsida > Pinales > Pinaceae > Picea > Picea glauca. Next base: position 931,283 of record JZKD02S0895539.1, read on the forward strand.
TCATTTATTTTTCTTTGTGCATGTCCCCGACAAGATTTGGGTACAAGAAGTTGGGACTCAAACTAATCGAGTCGTTGCAAGATCAATAACCAATCGAGTCATTGCAAGATCAGTCACACTGAGCACAAAAACAACCCATGGGGGACGAAAAGAAAGATGATGGAGTAGGATATCCTAGTAAAATTTTGCTCAAGGAATCACTCACACGACAAAGGAACGAAATGATGGACAACTTTGTGCAGATCCTTCGATGGCTACCCACAGGAGAAGCATATTCATCAAGCGGCCATGCAACCCCCTTCAAGATATAAGTAAATTTTGATATTCCATTATTTGAGAGACTAATAGATGCAGATGTTGTAGATAAATGGTTGAATCTTCTTGAAGGGTATTTTTCGGTCCACAATTTTTTCGATAGGGAAAAGATTACTTTTGTGTTCCTCAAGGTCGTCCCCCATGCTAAGGATTGGTGGGATACTTACTCTGAACAAAGGGTCGTAGAGGAATATGCAATATTTGTGGTGGCCCTTACATGGCATTCCTTTTGGGACGCCATTAAAGAATAGTACTACCCTATTTGGAGCTACGAGGACCAGTACACCAGATGGACCACCCTGTGTCAAGAAAGGGACCAGAAAGTACAAGATTTCACCAATATTTTTCATACCCTACGCACCAAATTGGGTATCAAAGACTCTGAGCAACATCTAGTGCTCAAATACTGTGGTTTTTTGCATAGATACATTCAAACAAAAATAGAGTTTCTGGACATCGCCTCATTGGGAATGGCTTATAAATACGTTGTCAAGATCGAGCAGAAATTTAAGCAAAAGAGGTGAGAGTTTGGATCTGCAAACTCCTCACAGTCGAAGCAGGGCAAAGGTGGCCCCAACCCACACAGCAAGGGACCGAAACGAGATGGCCACTCTCAGGACAACCAGTCCAAGATGCAACACAAGAGGGGAAATCAAAATATGAAGAAGGACGCGGGGAAATGGTGTGAGTACCATAAAATCCCTTGGCACAACACTGAAGAATGTCGCTCCAAGAAGTCACTCATGGTTTAGCTGAAGTTTGTTGAGTCAGGGGCCAATTCTGATTCTGAATCAAATCCCGAAGGAGGGAAGCGGATTAACAATTTTGAACCCAGTGCCACTGTTGCTACCACCAAAGTCTGACCCAGAAAAACCAGAGGAAGGGAAACACCTCTTTCACTCACAGATGTGGGTAAAGGGGGATCTGCTTCACTTCATTGTCAATAGAAGCAGTCAGAAGAACCTGATTTCAGAAGAGGTCGTCAGGTGGTTGGACCTGCCAACGACATCGCACCCGCATCCCTACACCATCGGTTGGCTTCGCCAAGGAAGAGATCTATGTGTCAGGCAACAGCTTCATCATCCCTATGGCATCAAGCCTTTCAAAGATGAGGTATTGTGTGATATTACTCCCCTTGAAGTTTTTGATGTTATTTTAGGACAACCATATTTGTGGAAGCATCATGTTGCGTATGATTCTAGACCCCGCAGTGTTATTATTACTTTGGGTAGAAAATTGTACAGGATACCAGAGGTAGCGTCACCTACCGGTATTTCTTTACTCTCTGCTAAGCAATGCAGTAAGGTCATTTCACAGACCGAGAAGTTCATCTTCTTTGTGATTCATGTTCACAGTAAGCAGAAGGTTTCCACCACATCTGTGGCCTCTACACAGAACCTCTCTTTGCAGTAGAAGCAAGTGGATGGGATTGTGAAAGAATACAGAGACATCTCCTCACCCATCAGGGTACCGACGCACTGTGAAGTCAAGCATCCAATTGATCTGACCCTCGGTGCACCTCTACCTAATGGACTAGTCTATCGTCGCTCACTAATGGAAAATGACAAAATCAAACGTCAAATCCAAGAGCTTATTCAAAATAGGCACATTAGACCCAACTCCTTCCCTTGCAGAAGCCTGATTGTACTGGTGTGGAAGAAGGACGGGACTTGGCGACTCTGCATTGATTACAGATACTTAAACAAAATCACACTCAATAACTGGTACCCAATTCTCAGGATTGATGACCTTATTGACCAACTCAAGGGGGGGAAGTTCTTCAACAAGATTGACCTAAAGTCTGGCTACCACCAGGTTCCCATCGAACCAACTGATGTATGGAAGACAACCTTCAAATCTAAATAAGGTTTCTTTGAATGGTTGGTTATGCCCTTTGGCTTAACAAATTCCCCAGCCACTTTCATGAGGTTGATGGATGATGTATTGAGACCCTTCACCAACTCTTTTGTGGTGGTATATTTGGATGACATCCTTATCTTCAGTAGAACTTGGGAGGAGCACATGTGGCATATTCAACAGGTTTTGAGCACTCTGCAGCAGCACAAGCTATATGCCAACTTGGAAAAATGCTCCTTTGGCATGAACAAGGTCCAATACTTGGGCTACATTGTTGATGAGCATGGGGTACATGTTGATCTAGCTAGGATTCAAGTCATCCATGACTGGTCAGCCCTAACCACACTAACCGATCTTCGGAGCTTCTTGGGACTGGCCAACTTCTATCGACGATTCGTGTTGGGATTCTTCCATATTGCATGGGCCCTCAGCCAGGTGACCAAGGGCGGTGGCAGATTAAAGTTTGTGTGGGGGAAGGAACAACAACGAGCATTCGATGATCTGAAGCATCGCTTGTGCTCAGCTCCAATACTCTCCTTTATCGATCTGCAGCAACCATTCGAGATTGAGACTAATGCATCTGACTATGATGTAGGCACAGTTCTCACTCAGCACGATCATCCGGTGGCATACCATAGTGAGACACTCTCATATATTGTCTGAAAATACCCCACCTATGACAAGGAAATGTATTCCATTATACAAGCTTATCGTCAATGGAAACACTAGATTCTGGGCAAGGAGACGATCATCCACACCGATCACAAGCCTCTACAATTCATACAAACATGGGGGAAATTGCATAACGACCACCGTCAGAAGTGGTCCACCTACCTACAGCAGGTCCATCTCAACATCAAGTATAAGACAGGGATCTCAAATCGTGTTATTGACTGCCTCAGTCGACCCCCTGTGGTTGCACTCACTATTGTGCTCCATTCCTGTGAACATGAGGCATCTGAGTGGCCCCAACTTTATCGACAAAATCTGACATGAGTGATTGTCACCGATTTTCACATTCAGGACGAACTATTATGCCATCTAGGCCATCTCTTTGTTCCTACAAGCGAGCGTGCAAAGCTGATTTGGGAATCCCACTATAGTCGGATGGTAGGACATTTTGGCGTGAAGAAAATTGTGGTCGTTCTTCAGAAACATTTTTATTGGCCAAAACTTCGACAGGACATCATCAAGTATATTAGATCTTGCATTGTCTGTGTCATTTCCAAGCTAGCCATCAAGAAGAAAGGCTTATACACCCATCTTCCTACTCCTGAGAAGCCTTGGCAATCCATCTCAATGGATTACATGTTTGGCATTCTGTCCACCAAGCAAGGAAATGATTGTGTATTTGTGGTCGTTGATCGGTTTTCGAAGATGGCCATCCTCACAACCTACAAGAAAAATATCACAGTGGCAGATATTACCAAGCTCTTCTTCGAATGAGTGTGGGTCCATTTTGGGATACCACAGACCGTCATCTTCGACTGGGACAGTCGGTTCCTCAGCACATTTTGGTCGAGTCTCTAGTCATTGTTGGACACCAAGCTCACTAAATCCACTACTTTCCACCCCCAAACAGACGGCCAAATAGAGATCGTCAATCAGATGATTGTGCACATCCTGCGCATGTACAAATCTAAGCATCCACGTACATGAGATGAGAGTCTCCCCTATGTTCAACACAGTTGCAACAGGGCTCTCCATAGCTCCACCGGCCATAGCCCATTTCAGGTGGGGTTGGGATTCCAACCCTTGGGTCCCATTGATGTTGCACTACCTCTTGCCACCACACAAACAGAGTATTCCCATGCTCAGTCTGAGACCGACAAAGCCACAAGATTCATTGAGCGAGTTCAGCACATCCGCCAACAGGTCTAGGAGATTTTGTAGAAATCCAATGCTAAGTACAAGCAATGCCATGATCAACAGGGTACCACATCAGTTTCAGGTTGGCGACAAAGTCTAGTTACATTTGCAGAAGGAGCGTCTCACAGGGCCTCATTGGAAGCTCTTCCCACTTTGCTATGGGCCCTACACTATCACCAAGGCTGTGGGTAGCAATGCTTTTGAGCTCAACACTCCACCCTTCCTTGGCCTGCACCCAATGTTCAATGTGGACCTCCTTCAGCCATATTTTCCACCATTATTGGACACCTCAGAGATTGCAGAACAGCTGACACCAATAGAGCTCAACCCAGACTACATGGAACAAGCATCCACTAATCACATAGTGGACACAGATGTCAAGGGAACTCGCCAGTAGAGAATCCAACTTTATCGGGTTGTCAAGGCAGGGCATCTCCTACACCAAGGCAAGTGGCTCACCCTGGACCAAATCCAGCGGAAGTTTCCTCACCTGATAGGGGAACTCAATGCAATGGAGACCATTGCTTCCTAAGAGGGGAGGATTGATCCAGGTGGATATTGGTGGCCACCCACCTATTCCAACTGCCTCCTTTTGTCCATTTTTAGTTCAGCACGTTCTTATGTACTTATCTGTAATTGTGGGTTCTACACTTCTGGGGTTGTATGAATCCCTACACATCTTTCATGTGGATACTAGTGGCCTCTCACCTAATCCAACTGGCTTATTTTGTATGTTTTCATGTCAGCACATCTTGTTGTACTTCTAGGACCGTTTTAGATCCCTAAATAGTGTTTTTTTGGCTCGCCATAGTCAAACTGTAGACGGAGTAACATTTTTGATGGTGTAATGTGTAGTTCTCTTAAATACCTTTCCAATGGGCTATCATGCGCCTAAAGCAGAGGTTGTATGCAAAAATTACGACCCTAGGAAGTTGAGGTACCAACTTACCCATAGGGGCCCACATGACTTTTGGTGTTTCACCTCCTAGGGTTAGGTTTTTGGATGTCTAGAGTTTTTTCATTCATGAGTAATATCAAAAAGGCCTCTGGAGCCTCATTGTAATCATTCTGCTCAGACAAATGCACGTAGAAGCCACATCTCTTCTCAGAGATAGCTACCACCATTCCATCAAGTGTTTCAGTTCTACAGTTTTGCAGTTTCAGTCTATTTCATTTATTCAATAGAAGATATTGTTCATTGGATATTTGTGTTATTCTTCATATCTATGTGTTTATAGTATTCAGTCTATTAATCAGTTCGTTCCACTCATAAATCCGGCTCAGAGTTGTACGTGGAGTTGGAAAGGTTAGATTCTGACTCGAGTATGGAGGATTCATGTAGCTTGATGGAGTTCTCTTTGTTCCAGGGTTGAGGGTTAACTTTCTCTCGGTCTCAGCGTTAGAGAATGATGGATATTGTACATTTTTCAAGAGGGGACATGTATTTATCTACAGGGAGAGAGTGGACCCGGTGGAACCACAATTGATTGTTGATCGGGTGGACAGGTTGTATATGTTGCGAGGACAACCTTCAGGATATGATTCAGCGTCGGATGAGGAGCAGGAGGCTCCTAAGACTGCAGTGGGCCCAAGGATTTTGTCTTTCATTCCGAGAGAAGAGAGGGAGTCTCTTCTGAGCATCCGCAGGAGGCTCTCAGGGTGCAGTGGATTCTCCTAGGAGCTCACGGTTCAGAGTAGCTGTCAGGAGAAGATCTTCTAGTTCGAGTTTTGTGCAGGTGTTGAGGATGGCTCCAGGTTCAAAGGGAGCTCCTATTGAGCACAGTGTGATGGGACCAGATGATGGATATGGCAACGAGTACATCCCTCGATAAGAGGGAGTGTTAGCCTTTTAGCTCGGGAGGTACTCTGCATGTGTGTCTTGTATGCGGAAGTAACCTTGTACCTACACTACTAAACACTTGAATTTGTAATGGGTTTTTATAAAGTTGTGATAAAGTGGTTCTTTTATTAAACTGACTTTTTAAATAAAGTGTCCCTTCTAATATTAAAGTGACTTTATCTCATAAAGTGCACTTATGTTACAAAGTGAAAATGTACTTTAATATTGTAAAGTGATTTATTTTGGAGGGAATGAATCATGACCCTTGACCTTGTAAAGGCAAGATTAGATCTTGGCCATTAGATCTAGGGTTGGAGAAGGTGAAGGGTCACTTTCAGATTATAAGATAATGCATTTGGTAGTGTGCAAGACAAGGAGATGAAGATTGAGAGATATTTTTTTGAGTAAGCTTGGAGAGGAGATTTAGGGCAGCAGGTTGGGTGCTTTTCCCAAGAGAAAGTGGGCACCAATCCCAAGGATATTTGCATTGAGGAAGTGTTGTAGATTTCTGCTGATAAACAGGTCATACTATATTGATCCATACAGTTCATACAACAATGAGGAGGGCACGAATTTTGAGGCATCATTGTTGCACGGATTTCGAGGCAATTTTCTGGTGTTTCCGTTGGTGATTTGGACAGTTTATTGTAGTTGTCCGTACAGTTTTGGTGTGGCACAATATTCTAATTGTTGTTCAGTTGGGTCGTACAGGCCGTACAACTTCTTTGGCATGGATTCCTGGACAACAAAGTTTTGGACTGTTTTAATGTGTTGTAAGTGGTTTTTCTCTTGTTGGAAATGTATTTTTGTTGTTGATATTTTATCTCCTGAAGCTGAATAATATATCTCACATTGGGTTCCCCCATATTGGGCTTTTCCCTAGCATTTGCTTAAATTTTTGAGTTATTCATGGTTGGATGATTGTTGTTCATTGTGTTTATTTCGCTACATAATTACTTAGCAATGTGTATTTCTGCTCAGGATAATTTATGAATGTGAGTTTAGACATATCAGAGTTCATAGAAGTCAATTATCTCTAAGCTGCTAAGTGTATGACAGAATATTAGCTTGTTGATTTTGTCATTTAAGTTTTACACCCATGCACTCTACGGCAAGCACATGTCCCCAAGTAGGAGCCAAATGTTATCCCCATTTTGTGGATAACAAGGAGATGATGTCTCGAGGCCCTCAAGTTGCAAATATGGAGTGTCGAGAAACTACATGACCAGTAGTACCCCTTTGAACAAATGGAAAATCCACTCACCACCACAGATGGTCACAGGTTTACAGATGGCATCCACCACACCAGTTGGCTTCTGGAAGGCAAAGGGCCTTGCTCCATGAGGTACAAGTCAATATTATGGTGAGCATCATTTCAATACTTAAGCCATTTGATTATGTTGTATCTTAGATTGCTCTAGATTTCATGCTATGTGCTTGGACATTATGCATTTTTCCCTGCTTCACCTTGGGGGTTGACATTGTGCCCTAGTAAGTGGTCTTCTTTGTTGAATGGGTTTGTTGTTGAGTCATCGTACCGTTCTCAACCATACTTACCATTTTCCATCATTATTCCCCTTCGTTTCCTTATCTCTTGGGATTTTAGAGTGTATTGACCCAAGAAGGGGTTGTCCTGCATTCTATGAGAAGAAGGGGCTAAAGGTCTAGAGGGGTTGGTGTTGGGTAAAAGATAAAAGCCATATATGAACCTTCCATATGCTTCGCCCAGGGATCACCCAAGAAAGCAATAAAATGTTTGTCTTTGAATAAAAGGGGACCCATAATATAACAAAGAAATGTTTGAAAGGTAGATTGAAGGATATGAGGTCTCATCACGAGCCGATCTATCACGTCCATGGATATCTAGTGGTATGACATTGTCATTATCTGGTCACCAAACCAAGG
>JZKD02S0895540.1:0-49290 GCA_000966675.3 Picea glauca
AAAACTCCATTTCTATATGGATTTATATATTCATACCACCACAGTACTTGAGCACCATATGTCACACAAAATATTTGATACCGATCTTGGTGCACATGGTATGGAAGGCATTGGTGAACCGTGGCACTATTTGGTCTCTTTCGTGCCACGATGTGGTCCATCTTGTATATAAGTCATCATAACTTATAATAGTGTAGTATTGTTCCTTAATAACATCCCTGAAGGAATCCCAAGTAGGTGCAACTACAAATAATGTGGATCCCTCTATTTCCTTTTTCTCACAGAAAGTCTCCCACCAATCTTTAACATGGCATATGACCTTGAGGAGTGAAAATGTAATATTTTCTCTATTGGAAACATTGCGGATAGAAAAATATCCTTCTACTAGTTTTAACCATTTATCTACGACATACACATCTATTTGACCTTCAAATATAGGAATATCAAAATTGATTTATACCTTGAATGGGGTGGCTCTTCCGCTTGAGGTGGATGCATAGGTTTTTGGTAGGCATTGAAATATTTATGTGAAGTTTTCCATCATCTCGTTCCTATGTCTCTCAACGGCTCCTCGAGCAATATTTTGAAAGGACCTCTTGTCCCATCATCTTTATTTTCACCCGCCATGGATGGTTTCTTGGGCGTGCCAGAGAAGTTGTTCTCAAGAGAAACAAGCTCGACACCCAACTCTCTATACCCTGATCGTGTGGGGAACATGCATTAAAAAAATGACAAGGAGCAGAATGCTCTAATACCACTGTTCCATAATTATGAGAAGAAGGAAATGAAACCACTGATTTATAATTTTAACACAGAGATAAAGTGAATTATAAAAACAATATGGTAAAACTTGAATTCTATTAAATAAGAAATATGCTAAAAACTGTAAAATGTAGACTGAAAACAAGTTTGCTAGAATGGTGGCATCTTATCTCTAAGAAGAGATGTGACGCCTATGCTCATTCGCAAAAAGATGAGTACAATGAGGTTGTTAATTTATTTTTACCATAAATATGAATTCCAAAACCCTTGATATTCAAAAACCTAACCCTAGGAGATGAAGTGCCCAAAGCCATGTGCTCCCCTTTGGGGTAAGTTAGTACATTAACTTCCCAAGGTTGTAACTTTTGCATACGATGTTTGTTTATGGTGTATTATAGCTCGTTGTAAAGGTGTCGACAAGTAGATTCATTTAGGGGGATCAATGAAATATTTTGGCTATCATTGAGGTGAAAAATTATAAAGAAACATCATTTAGGCCCTCAAACTAGCCCCAAAAGTTTGGGAACCACAAAACTGCCAAAAATAGTAAGTTGCCAAAAAAACTATTTCGAGCCAGTTAGACAAGGTGGGTGGCCCCCGAAATCCTTCTGGATAAAAAATGAGGAGAAATAGGTCCTACCTTCCATAGAGGACTTAGTACCAGATGCTCAAGCAAAGTTAGTAGAGGACATATTTTTGCAGAAGCGGTGTAGAAGTACAAGATAGGGGTAGAATGAACTTTGGTAGATTGGGTTCAATGGACATATTCCAGGAAAATCATAGTGGTACTCCAAGGAGAAGATATAGGAAAAATTTCCTCACCTCATTCATTAAATATTTTTGAGACAAAAATCCTCCCTAAATGCGGAGGTATGATACAGATTGGATGATTATATTATATTTTTATCTATCTTTATCCTTTAAGAGTGGAAAAATGGGAAAATTTAACTTGTAGGGTCATTTTAATGGACGGTCCTAGTTTGGAAAATTGGGGTTTGAAACCTTTTGAGGCCATTTCGAGGCATAAAATGTTATGTTTTGTGATCAAAACTTTCCCTACTTATGATTAGACACATTCACACTATTCTACACATCAAGACCTTTCCAATGGTACAAAAATCACGGCAATCAGATCTCATATGAAAGTGTTATGACTCTTGCAAGTTGACCTACTTCCTCAACCCCCATTACCCATGCATATGGGGATATCTATGTACAGACTTCCAAGAAGATTCTAGAACACCCAAAACCTTATCACAATTGAGGGTTGAGGAAGTCAAAACCCTATGGTAGATGGCTCTCAGGTGATGTTAAATATCGGGCTGCTAGGAGGACTAGGGGTTCCATTATTTAGTATTGTGTTTGTTCCATAGTTTAGCATAACACCTAGGAGTGGTATTTTCAGAGAATAACAGAGGAGGAGAGATTATGTAGTAGCCATACAAGCCACAATGTCAAAAACAACTCCACAAATAGTGCTTCTTTCTTTGTACTTTCATTTGAAGAAAAGAGAGTAGAACAACCTCACCTTCTAGCTGGGTTTTCTCCCATATTGACTTTCACAGGTTATATCTTGCGTTTATTTGTGGGTGGTGTGTGAGTATTTATTTATGTTCTCTATTTTTCACATTTGATCTATTTCAGACATTTTTAAGTAGAAAACTAGTAATTAAGGAATCTGAGATCTAAAGGAAATTAACCTTCATAGTCAAGACTTCAGTATTTTGTTAGATCTACTGTGATGAATTGTCTAGTGGAATATCCATGATAGTTTATAGATCAATTTGATAATTGAAGACCATTGAAATAAACATTGTTTGTTCCTAATGTAGTAGTGCATAATATTTTTGGTTGAGTTTACATAGTTGATGAGCTACTTATGTTTATGCGTTGCAGTTGATTCATTGTAAACACAAGTTCATTGAACAACAATTTTACAAATTTGGTTGATTGGCTTAGTAGGCTTAGTTTATCTTAGATTAATCTGCTAATATATTTCATCTTCATTACGTATCTGTATGCATAACTAAGACTCGATAATCTTAATTAGAGTAGGAATGAGTCCATCTTACCTTCATTGATAGAAGTTTAATTTGATATATAATTTACTTATAAAACCTAAATTTATAAATAAACAACATTTCAAAAATCACCCGTCAACTCACGAGATTTGAAGTGATAGTGGTGAAAATCTAAGTAATAGTAAACATTGCTTTCATGGCTTCTCCACACTTACCTTTATGTAATTATATACGATTAAACCGGCCTTTAAACTTTTGAAACATAGGAATTTAGAAGCATAGGACTTAGAAAGATATATTCACATAAAAAAATATTCACATTCTTTTCATTTTTTCTTGTTTTCATTTGTTTCTTATGATGTAATTAGTAGTTAAAAATAGCCCTAAAACATTTTAGCAAAATTGGATTGAGTGAAGGAATATTAAAAGCTTTTTATGTTTTCTATTTTTTTTTGCTTGCTATTCATTGCGTCTTAGGATGTAATTAGATGTCAAAAATTTGCCATAAATTAGCACAATTGGATTGAGTGAAGGAATATTAATTTTTTTTTTATTGGTTTATAACGTGATTAGAACTTTTCTTTAAAACATTATACCACAATATAGATTCAACAACGTTATATTAAAAGCTTTTGTTTCTCATCGATAGGAAACCTTGTTAATGTGTATCTAAGAAGATATTTGAAATTAACCACAAATTAGTATTAAAATAATTAAAAGCTTTAGATTAATTCACTGTTCCAGCTATATATATTCCATACGGTCATTCCATGATATAAGATCCATAAGTTTAGAATATATTTTTAATCTTTGAATCCAATCAAATGACGGCAACGTAAAAGAAAGAAAAGAAAAGTAGTTAATTGATTCTCTCCAATAAAGAAAATATAAATGTATTAGGCTTGTACTCCAAGGCATTAAAAGAGAGTCTATACTTTCATCCAGTTGTGGACAACCCAAAAGATAAAGAAAAAGATTGGCATTAAAGAGAAATGTATTACAGAGTGTAGTACACCTCAAAACAAAATGAGGACAATACAAACGTGAAATGTGAGCTACTTTATAAAAAGTCGGGATAATTTTAAGAAAAACAATATTCCCATTTATATTGTAAAAGTTTAAATGTATTATATATTTTAAAAATATAATCACAAACAACAATATAATATTTTTTTATTTTAATCATTACATATTAAAAACAACATTTTAGTTTAATTTTTAAATTATTTTTAATTAACGTTATTTATTTAATTTGAGTTTCAAAATAAAAACACATTAATGATGATATTTTAAAAAAAATTTGATTTATAAAACTAGTCAATAATTTTTTTTATTATGTTAATTGGTTAAAAACAATTTAGGAAAGTTTCGAATTTAAAAAAGCTTTTGTTTATCATTTTGTTTATAATAAATAGGGTTTGGAATATGTCCCACGATATAAATATAGGGTTTTGTGAGGCATTCGACTTCGAGGCCTCTCAGCTTGCATTTGCCGCTATAAGAGTATCGAGGACGGAATTGAGATAATAATATAATCATTCCGTTTCGGATTCTCTGTGCTTAGATAATTAGTCTGACGATATCGGGATTTTGCGGTGTTTGATGGTATGAAAGCCTGTGCCAGTGATGCCTGTTGTACGATAAACTCCTGTGCAAGGTATGTAAGATGCAACTGTGTCTCATTTGCGTAACTAGTGTTTCTGGAATCACAGATAGCAAAAAGGCAAAAGATAATAGATATAATAAAAGATAAGAAGAGTGATTTTATTTAAGTTTGTAGGTTTTCACCTTTTTTTTTATAATGAAGGTAAAAGATAATAGATATAATAAAAGATCAGAAGACTGATTTTATTTAAGTTTGTAGGTTTTCACAGTTTTTCTTCATAATGATGGTTCATTGAGATTGGGAAATATTGAACCTTATTAAAAAATCTTGACACAATTTATATGGAAATCAATGGCCAGAGTGATTTTATACCTATCAAAAATACATGGCTTGAGAGACTGTTATTTAACCGAAATCTTAATGGGTTGTCGTCCCGATAGGGTTTTCGGGATAATCTTAATGGGTTGTCGTTCCGATAGGGTTCTGGGTTTTTATAAATAAGGTAAAAGATAATAGATATAAGAAAAGTGATTTTATTTAAGTTTGTAGGTTTTCACAGTTTTTTTTATAATGATGACTCGTTGAGATTATCTTAATCGGTTGTCGTTTCAATAGAGTTTTGGGGATAATCTCAAAGCTAGTGTTCGGATGTCTATGGAAACATAGAAAATGATGAGGGTGTACTGTAAACTCATGACAGCAATCTGTGAATGAAGTATAAGATTCAATATAAGGCGAAATCTTGTACTCGGATCCTGGGAAGGAATGTACGCGTACACAATCCAGAGCCTGAATTCACTAAAGAAGAATTGAAAAACTGAACTAAACTGACGTCTCTTTACGTGCAACGCATCTACAAAATCCTCTGCCTGACGTCTCTTTACGTTTGCTAAATACAATATCAAGTCTAGTTGATATGTTGTTTCTCATTCCGATGGAAGTAATCCAGTTGATATGCCCCTTCTCACTCTCATGCAAACCATCAAGGTGGCTTGCCACATCAGCAATTATGAGAGACAATTTTTGAATTCCACGGCTTTATCAGCGCTTGTCAGGCTAGGCTGGTTCATTTGGCGGTACTGGGCAGTTTTCAATTGAGAGGTTTTTGGGGAGAGATTAGGATTAGGATTAGGAATAGGATTAGGATTAGGATTAATCTGTTTGTTTTCTGTTTTTAGCTTAACATATGATGGGATATTTTGGGTAGGAAAGAAGGGGAACATGGTGTTGAAATTTTGGTATGTTCCTTTAACTATAGACAATGGCACATCATTGTCACTCAACTATAAGCATTCACATATATCACTTCTAAACAAAAGAGAGAGTCTTCATATCCACAGAACATGTACCATACACAATAGCAGCAGTTGCAGCTGTAATACTCTCTCTCTCAAACTTGCACCATATTTACTAAGAAAATCACCAAGAGAGAGACCAAGACCAAGAAATGACCATGCACCCTTATTCCTCCTTGCAGTTGTTGCAACTGCAACTCTCTACAAGACTTGCTCACCAACTAGGTGTACAAATGAGATAAAATGTCATTTATTTATATTAATCTGTTCAAAGACTTTTCTGGCTAAGCCGACCTGACTTTATAGAAATTATATTTTCTATTTATCTTTTTCCTGTGGTGCTTTCTTATATTTCTGGAAGACAATATTCTAATATTATTTATTCTGCTAGGCTAAATTGTCTTATATGGTTTCCACACATCTATTTAATGGTTCACTTGCTTCTAGAATATTTTATTTGAAGTCATAAGTTACACGTGAAGGTTAATACTATTTTGCAACTACCAAAACATTAACACTCCCTCTTAGGTAGGGAGGTATTAAGTAAGATGTTCTTCATGTAGTGGTCTCAAACACATCCATACATCTCACATGGCATGGAAAAGACTCACATGGTCTTGTAGACCAGTCTATAGGTAGCGTCACCATAGCCACAAAGGTTATCATATGATCAAATAGATCATGTAACAAATATCACCTTCATAGCCACACATTATCCATCTAGTTGGAAAACACCTACAACACTACGTGTTGGCCCTCCAGTTAGTAACCTCTAATGCTACTGATCAACACTCTAAGTGAGAATCATTTCCGACACTACATGTTGACATGTAGTTCATACATAACTAGTAACTCATGAGCTCACACAGAATATGAATAAAAAATTTAGCACTCCCTTTTAACGAGAAATGTATTCCTCTTAGAATGATCATCATCACTACTTCTGCACACCTCAGTGATTGTCATGTTTTCAAACACGTATGTATATGTCATAGGAAGTTTTACACTTTCAGTCGAGTAGCATACCGACCTTCGTTGGAGTAGCATATTAGCATGTGTTGGGGTAATATACCAGCCTGTGTTAGAGTAGGATATCAATCTTCACTGGGGTAGCATACCAACTTGCATTGAAGTAGCATACCAACATGCATTGGGGTAGCATACCATCTTGCATTCGAGTACCAACCTGCGTTGGGGTAGCATACTAGCATGCGTTGAAGTACCAACCTTCACTCATATCCTGCATTAGATTACCAACCTGCAATGTAGTAGCATACCACCCTGTGTTGGAGTACCTACGCTGGGATAACATACCACCCTACGTTGGAGTACCAACATGCATTGGAGTACCAACCTACATTGAGGTAGCCTGCATTGGAGTAACAACCTGCATTGAGGTAGCATACCATCCTGGGTTGGAGTACCAACCTACACTACAGTAGCTCCCACTACTAGGGATCTCATCATTTTCCTCTACTCGGGAACACATCGCTTCTCACTACTGGAGAAAAAGAATTGGACCACTCCAAGCTTGTCCCTCACAAAGGCTTGGTCAATATATATGCTACTTGTTCGTCGGTAGCGATATACTGGAGCAAGTGCCTAGGATATTAATTTGCAACATGCTTGATCTTGTAGACCAACTTGGAAGTCGCCACTTACTTCCCTTCTGGTCTTGGAACCAAGGAAAATATATGTATCCGAGTCCTTCTGATTGGCTTCCTTCTCGGTCACTATAACAAAGTTTACTGAAGAAAATGAATATTCCCATAAGATATCATATCTCATCAAAGCCTTTGAAGCTTCGATCTATCCTTCTCAACCGATGGAATATGTTTTTTAGTTCTGAAAGACATCATATGAACCTGAAAGTCTCTTAGTCTCCATTCTCCCTATGAAGTTTGATTCCCTCCGAGTCTATATAATCTTCAGATCCATCTTCTCCTCATGATATGGCTCATCAATGTTGCATCCTGCAAAGTTCATGGGACCACACTGGTCTCTTCTTGGTTACTAAAATGATTCTGGGTAGGCCCTTTTAGCTCTACTAACTATAATTTGGTACATGGATGTATACGGTCATTTATACAACCTCTTATTTGGATAGTCTACTCCATGTCTCAAACTATATACCATCTAATATGTTGTCTCCTGCAATTGTCACTATAGCTTCTCTCATCGTTATCACCATCGACTTTCCTGATACAAGAAAAACAAAGGGAAAAACAATAGACAAGAATAATACTCTTATAATAATAAAAACAAGAATGAGAACAATAATCAGAGTATCTCCTTCTCAGATCTATTTCTTGTGACCTTCCTCGAACAAGAAACAAAATAAAAATACAATAATAAGAAATAGGAACAACACTCTTCTAGTGTTGTGATCAATCATTCCTCCATTGTAACCTTCATGGAACAAGAAGACAAGAACAAAAAGTATAATAGAATTTTCATAAGAAAGTGTCCATGTCAACAAGAATAAAAAAACAATTTCATGGTAATCATCATATTAATTGCCAAGATGACCTTCCTAGGAGAAAAAGAGGAAGTACCTCCTAGAGGAGATGTTAGCTCATCTTGAAATCATTTATATCAATAGTACTCAAATGCTTCCAAGTATTCATTATATTTAGCAGTAATAGAACCTTTCAATGATTGTTGTCAAAACTAGTAATGTGACAATTATCAAACTTGATATGTGCAAATTGGAAACTTATTAATTTAATCAAACCTGGAACATGGATTCTCATCTTCAAGAATGAGTGTTATTTATTTTCTTTCGAGTCTCCTTCACTCAAGATGACAATTATTCTCTTCAACATGTCCCCTGTACCTAAGACAATATGTTTTCTAGACAAAAATATCAGTTAGAGAATATAGTGCAAATAAACTCTAAAGTCGAGCAACCTTAATCAATCTAATACTTTGACTAAAGTTAGTTTCTAACTTTAACTTTGAATAGAGGTTAGTATTATAACCATAACTTCAATAGATCAAAATATAACTAGATGTTCATAAGGTCACAATAATTCCATAATAGCTAGAGGCATATGAAAACAATCAAACCTCGAGTATGTTGTTCCTCTAAATGTGTTGGATCTGAGATCCCTCTGGATCTACGATTGTTTCATGGACTAGAGATCCCTCTGGATCTACGATTGTTTGTTGGAATAGAGATCCCTTCTCATGTTGCTGCAACAATGACAGGCAACAACATACACTGACACCATCCGACAACAACGACAAGCAATGATAAACCCTAAAACTTCAAAGTGATGCAACTTGCAATCTAAAGGTAACTGGATATGCGCTAGGGTAAGGTGCACTAAAACAACCCAATATTAGGCCCAACGTTTCATAGAAACTTTACTGCAACTGGTACTGCAACTAGTGTTAGCACAACAACTAGGGTTGCAACTGGCACTACAACTAGTGCTACAACTTGCACAAAGGAACTTTCTTGAAGGAACTCGCACTGCAAACCCTAAATCTCAACTTCATAAATTTGCATATCTGATTCGAGGAAGAGATACATCCTACTTAGGCGACCTTCTTATTGAGTTCAATAAGTTCTCAATGAGCTTGGTAATGGGGAAAGTTGAGGATCTTCTTTCGAGAGGTTAGACTGTTACGAAGGAAACCAACTTTGACACCATATCGAAATTTTGGTATGCTCCTTTAACCATAGACAATGTGACATCATTTTCCATAGGCATTCACATATGCCACCCTCGAGCACACTAACCTTTACTTAGAATAATTTCGGCAAGCCTACTCCAGAACCAACAGATAAACTCTACTTCCTAACTGTAGCAACAACTCAAGGCAAGTAGAGTGCTCCTTCTCCATGTGTAGCACACAAGAGAGAGAGTCTCCATATCCACATAACAAGTACCATACACAATTGCAACACTACTCTCTCTCTCTCAAAATTGCACCATACTTAGCAACAATATCACCAAGAATATCATCAATAAAATCAACAAAAAAGAGACCAATAACAAGAGATGACCATGCACCCTTAATCCTCCTTGCACTTGCTTCCAGGTACAACTGCATCTCTCCACAAGACTTGCACACTAACTGGGTGTACAAATGAGCTAAAATGTCCTCTATTTATATTAACTTGACCATTGGGCCGACCTATTATGGTGATTATATTTTTTGTTTATCGTTTTCGTGTGTGGTTTATAGTTCTAGAGGAAAATATTCTAATATTATTTATTGCTCACTTGTCTTCTATGGTTTCCACACATGTGTTTAATGGTTCACTTGCTTCCAGAATATTCTATTCTAAGTCATAAGTTACACTTGGAGGTTAATACCTCCAGCAGCGACCAAAACATCAACACAAGGAGCCTTTGTTAATTTTAGCTTTGTATGTAATTCCTACTTGACTGAGTGAGAATGTTAATTGTTTAGCTACGTGCTATTTGAAAGTAGTTAGAAATTTTTTGTTGATCTCTCTCAAAAATTTGTCATTGCTCCTTTCCTTTATTTTAGTATGTGGTGTATGGATTTGGCAGTTAAATTCTGTTGTGAGCTCGTGCTGTATCTATTTTATTTCTGCTAGACAGTTTGCTCCGGGCATTTGTTAGCTGTAAATCAATTGTACCGGATTTTTTTTTGTAGATATCTACTGGGTAAAGCAACACATTTGGACTGAAGCAGATATCTTTTGCTGAGTAAATTATTTAACGAAGATTTAAATCGGGTTGACTTATTTGCAGGCCTGCATCATATGCTGCTCCGAGGAGTTGGGAGAACGGTTGATTTTGCATTTCGAATTGTAGCAGAGAAGTAACCCCTGCATCAGTTAGCAGTGACAGCTACATCACTGAGATATAATATAAGATCAAGGAAATAGCAGAATTACAGGCATCAAAATGCAAAATTCGGAAGATATATCAAGAGCTCAATTTGATATCTTGGCAAGACTATCTAGATTTGAAAGGACCCTAGATTTTCCCCAGACAGAAATAGAAGGATTTGTTATTGAAGGACGAGCAATAGATAATAATCAGAGAATCATAGTCAGAGTAGTAAATGCTATATCAAGAAATATAATAACTACTGGACTGATCTATAAAACGGTAAATACAGGAGAAGCTCAAGAGATATTGAAAGCCATAACTGGAAAGATCAGAAATTTAAGATCTTTAATAAGATTAGGAGATGAGGACATAAACTTATTACAACCTGCAGGAACCTATCCAGTGTCTCATTTGCACACGAATCTGCAAATAGTTTCATTGTATCTGCAAGGCCTGGAAGAACAGATCGACCAAGTTGTCATTCCAACTGTAGTGCAGAATCAACCGGGACAATCGGCCAGCAGCATCCTCCAGTTCATGATGATGATGTCCTAGATAATCCAATTTATGATGATTATGTCCTAGATAATCCAATTGATGATGATGATGTCCTAGATAATCCAATTGATGATGATGATGTCCTAAATAAACCAATTTATGATGATTATGTCCTAGATAATCCAATTGATTATGATGATGTCCTAAATAATCCAATTTATGGTGATGATGTGCTAGATAATCTGGCAGATGATTACCCAGAATATTTGAGAAGAGATGATGATGGCGACTATTCTCCACTTTGCTCCAAAGATGTTTTGGACTCTCACGAATATTATTCTGACTAGAATCAATGGGGACAATCGGCCCGCAACATCCTCCGACTGAGGAAAGGGGAAATCATTTCTATGATATTGATGCTGACCTAGATAATCTCGTAGATGATTGCCCAGACAATTTTGGAAATTGTTCCAAAGATGTTTTCGACTGACGAATATTTTTCTGACTAGACTGAAGAGAACCAAGGTTAGTAGGAGAGTCAATGAACGTAGGAGAAATGCACTACCAAATTCCACTAAATGTCTACAGGGCTCATGATGTAAAGAATTGATAATGCCTTTCAGGTAATCCGTTCATAGTCAAACCATCGACCTCCATAACTTGTATTAATCCCCTTTTGTGTGAAGATAGGTTTTGGAGTCCGTCGGATGCTATAAATATGTGTTGAGATAAAGCATTCAGACAATATGTATTCAGATTCAATTTGCATATTGATGGTATCAGATTCGGTCATGCCTACTCCTCCACGGAGTCTAAGCGGAGGTATCTCCAGTGTTTAAATGGAATGGTTTGGTCTATGAATTGAGCTACACATGCAAATGAATTATCTGTGCACTTCAAGTCTGTGGGTGGAGTTACTTAGAGTTGCTATTATCCCTGCACTTCAAGTCTGTGGGTCGACATACTTAGAGTTGCTATAAAACTAAACTAGATTACTGTCTCTCATGTACCTAAATTGTGTTTAGGGAATCACAAATCTATTGACAGTCACTCTATAAAAATAGAAGCCAGTAAGTATAGCACATAAAGCATAGAATAAAAGGATAAAAGATATGAAGACTGTTTCTAAAAGTAACTAATTTTGTTTGTGGATATATTTTACATATTTTTTTCTGGATATTTTTCAGAAATTCAGTGAAAAAATGTTAGATTCATAAATTTTAGTGATTATTTCTATATAATCCAAATGCTTAAGTGTTTTTTCAACATGCAAAATAATGATTTCATGCAAATTTATGTTGCCGGATTCAAAATAAAAAACCACAATTAAACCACTCCGTATCTAAATAATTTTTAGGGGATTCACAAATCTGTTCACCCTGTCACTCCAGAGAAACAGAAGTTAATAGGCATAGTACATAAAGGTTTACAGACTGAGATCCATTTTTAAATCTGAATTTATAAAGCGTAGAGAGAAACCTTATCTGTAAAGGTGCAAACCAAATTGATTGAACACCAAATTATTTGTTTTAAAAGATAAAAGATACTTTGATTTGCATAGGTTTTATCAGAGAGGCAAAAAGAAAAACTAGACTAGATTTTTCCTCTATATAGGCTCAAATTTACTATTATATGTTTTAAAGTAATCACATATTAGAGATTAGAGATTCATTAGATTTTCGGATTTGTTTTAAAACTCATATAAACTAAAATTATTATTATTATTATTATATATATATATATATATAAACTTTTAAAGGTATTGAATTTTGCAAATTTCTTATAACAGAGATCTTGCCATAAAATGTTAAATTGTTTTGGATAGTTGAAACCATTGTATTGAATGCAAAAATAGATTGAACATTCTTGAATATTCATATTGCAATCTTATTTTGCAATGTTAACAAATAATCTCTGCAATTTTATCAAATCTAAATGATTTTTGAACTATTTTCTCTCATTTTCCAAAGAACACAAAAATAAGAAGAATTATCTTATCTTATTTTCCAAAATTATTGATTAATTCGATTATATTCTCATACAAAAATGTTATTGGATAGTTGTCAATTTATCATTTGGTGGATTGGATCATTATATTAGTTTTCATCTATATGGGAGCTTTCAGAGTGGGAAAATGGTAGGAATTAGGTTGCAGAGTCATTTTAACTAGGGTCTTAGTTTAGAAAATTGGGGTTTGGAACCCTCCTCATCCATTTTGAGGAATCAAATCAATTTTTTTTGGGTCAAATTTTTCTCAACTTTATCTTAGAATCCTTGACATTGATTTATGCTCAAATACCTTTCCAATGCTGCAAACATTGCGGCAATCAAATCTTGTATGCAAAAGTTATGCCTCCTGCAAGTTGACCTAGTGTGTTGAGCACCATTACTCATGCATATAGAGATATCCATGTGTGGACTTCGAAGAATATTATAGAAGGTCCAAAACCTTTTCACAATTTAGGGTTGAGGAAGTCAAAACCCTGCCGCTAGATGGCTATCGGGCTATGTTAAATACCGAGTCACTAGGAGGAGACGAGGTTCCATTATTTTTCATTTACCTTGTTCCACAGATGAGAAAAATATTTGAGAGTGGTATTTTGTGAACATAACAGAGGAGGAGGATTTTGTAGCATTCATTGAGGCCATAATGCCAAAAGGTAACTCCATAGTGGGTTCCCATTGTTTTATATGTGCATTTTATTATTGAAGCAAAGAGAGGAAAACATAGGCCTCACCTTTTAGATGGGTTTTCTCCCATATTCGTTTATCAAGTCAAATATTGTGTTCATTTGTGTGGATGGTGTGTATTTGTGTCTTTTTTTTCTTCTTTTATATTTGATTTATTTCTTAAATTCTATCCATAAGCTATATATAATAAGTCTAAGATCTAAGGAAATAAAACACATAAATCTAAGATTTCAAAATATTATAAGATTTGTTGTGATAAATATTTTTAGTGGAATATCCATGGTAGTTTAAAAATCATATTGGTAGCATAAAAGGTTTCTTTGGGGTATTTGTGGGAACTTACAGGGATCCAGGAATCAATTTAAGAAGAAATTCATAGAACCCTAGACATTGTTGATGAGTTTGTTCATAAAAACCCTTGAGATCCAATAGAGGAGAGATTTGCGAGGACGAAAGAGAAATTCATTGACATATATCGCAATATGTCCCTCCTCATGACGACTCTATCAAGGAATTTCATACCATTCACAAAGGTTGGAGGCTCTAACTCTAAGATCATATCAAAAGGAAAATCACCATAAATGGAGTCTAGTTAAGAGCCAAAGAAAGAGCTCAAGTGTTGTTAACCCTTCATAATATCTATTCAATATGGATTAAAAAGCTGACATAAAGCCATACCAAAGTGATATCGATGCATTAAAATTGAATCATTGGTTGTAACAACTAGAAGTTTATTTCAACATTCACCATATAGATGAGGAGAAAAATATATCATTTTCCATACTTAAGTTAGAGGGCCAATATTTACCATGGTGGGAAATTCACAAAGACACACTTAGTCTAGAGGGTGATCCACCAGTAACTATGATCCAGGTGGATCTCGGTGGCCATCCATTTTTTCCACCAAATCAACATTTCAAGCCTATGGTTTTGATAAACCATGATATTCACCCTTTTGATGGGGAATGGAATGTAATGTAATATTCATTTGTTACTTACAGACATCATGTAATGATTTCCTAATGGTCTTATGTACATTCCTACAACATATCATTAATGCAGTGGATCCCATTAGAACTCTGCAGTTAAGCCCACTCAGGCTAGAGTAGTTCTAGGATAGGTGATATTCTAGGAAGTCCTAGTGTTTTACATGCCTACAACATATTATAAACTTATACCAATTTGTCCCACATGCATCATGGGAATTTTTCTCCTCTCACTCTCTCATATATAATTTAGGTGAAGGAGGCCTTTTAAGCATGCAATGGAGTGTGATTTCAAGCTTGTTGTGAATGAAGTGTAACCAACGGCTCTTCCTTTTCAAAGATAAGCTACCCCATTCTATCAGTTTCTGTTCTACAATGTTTTTCTCTCTTATTCATTAATAGAAATATGTTTCTTGCAATAAGTCTGTGTACTTCCTTGGTATATCTATGCTATATTTATTTCTTCATTTCATTCTCAAAATAATTTGGATCAGTTGTATCATAGCAGTCTACTCCTTGTCATTTATTAGAGTAGATCCCCGACAACCGAACCTACTGCTCATAGTTTCACTTGTGGAAAACCGCTCTCACCAGCCCAAGAAAAATCCCATGGAGGAAGAAAAGGGAGATGACATAGAAGGACATCCTTTCAAGATGTTTCTTGAGGAAACCCTCATCCGACAAAGGAACGAGATGATGGAAAACTTCACTCAGATTCTTTAAAGAATATCGATAGCAGTGGTCGAGGAATCTTCAAAAAGAAACCATTTCAGAGGTATGACACCCTTCAGGGTACAAGTAAATTTTTATATCCCCTTCTTTGAATGTTAGATAGATGCATATGCTCAAGAAAAATGGTTGAATCCTCTAGAAGTCTATTACTCTATCGAAAAAAAAAAATCGATAGTGAAAAGATCACCTTTGTTCTCCTTAAATCCCTTCCCCATGTTAGAGCTTGTTGGGAAGGTTACTAGGAGAGGTACACCATGTGTGAATCTACACCACTTGAAATAGAACCCACTTGGTTTTCCTTTGTATATTCTCTAAAGGAGTAGTTATAACTTGTCAAAAACTATGATGACCAATACATGAAATAGATGACTCTATGTTAGAAAAGAGACTAGATAGTGTCAACGTACACTAACATCTTTCATATCTTGAGCTCAAAGTTGGGTATCAAAGAATCTAAGTGACACTTGGTATTGAAGTACCACAGTGGTCTTCACAGGTACATATGAATAGAGATGGATTTCTTGGAAATCTTCCCACTGGGAGATTATATTAAATATGAAGTCAAAATTGAGAAGAAATTCAAGTAGCAAAGTAAGAGAGAGTTTGGGTTTGAAAATATGCCACAACAGAAGCATGGAAAATGAAACCCTAACTCACAAAACGAAGGACATATCAACGAGGAAGGATAATTTCAAGAGATCCATTATAGGATGTAGACAAATAAGGGTAACAAGAAGTTTAAGAAAGAAACTAGAAATTGGTGTGAGTTCCACAAAATCCTCTCACACAACACCGATGAATGTCACTCAAAATAGTCATTGGGGGCTGAGATCAAAGAAAAAGAATAAGAACCTGACTCGTACTTTTATTTATAGAAAAATAAAGCGAAATGAATCATCGATGCAAAACCCACTACTACCATCATGGACACAATAATACAACTAGAAAAACGAGAGGAACTTAAGGAAGCAGATCACCTCTTCCACTCACAGATACGGGTAAATGGGACCCCACTACATTTCATTGTTGACAAAAAGAGTTAAAATACCTTGATATCAGTCAATATCATGAAGATATCGAAGCTACCAATGATGTCACACCCTCAACCATACACCATCAGATGGTTGAGCTCAGGATGAGACATATGTGTCAACCAACAGTGTCACATGTCCTATGGAATCAATCCCTTCAAGGATGAGGTAGTGTGTGATGTTTCTCCACTTGATGTTTGTGATTTTATTTTAGGACAACCATATATGTGGAAATGCCATGCTATTTATGAGTCTTTGCCCCATAGTGTCATTGTTACTTTAGGAGGTCATCTCCACAGGGTACCAAACATAGATCTAACTACTACCAATTCATTATGTTATCTCCTCAAATAAATCAATCGAGTTATTTCATTTTAGGTGATAGGATGTCTTTTAAAAAATACATTATTAATTTTTTAAAGCTCAATTTTGAAAGCTTTATGCATGTAATAAAGTAAAAATAAAACTTTTGTTTAGTTTTTATTTTGATCTAATTTGAATCTTAGGTTTCTGTGGCTTAGGTGAACATTTTGATTGTTCATTAGCCACCGAAAGCCTTAGCTTTTGGTAGCTTAAAAAAAGGAATTCAGGGCTATTTTAGCCACTGAAATCGCAAAAGCGAGGGAGGAGTCAGTACGCCCTTTCACACATTTCAATCGTCGGCTTTGAAGTTTTATAATTGCAAATTAGCCGCCGAAAATATAGGAGAACGAACCATTCATGACCGGGAGATGATCTCTATATGATATAACCAAATCTTTCCATGATTGTTGTATCATCAACCCATATGCTTACGTACCCTCCATCATTACAGTTGTCGACCAGGATTGTTGCAAATCACAAACCATTTTGTCACATCCCTTGTAATCAGTGCCACGTTCTAAAGCTCGCCTCAGTTTTCTCTTTTCTATCATAACCGAGTCGAATCTCCCGAACTATATGCTGTGTAACTCTCCCCCGAAATCCATTTCTTCGATCACAGGTGAATAGAAGCATTGTGACATATGAAGAAAAGAGGGTCAACCCTGAGGAAAGAGCTTGATGACATCAGTTACTTGGAATCACACCCGGAGGTATGTCAACTATTCAGGGATGTAATGTGTTATAATTTTTGCAAAAAATTACAGAGATCTCATCAGCAGGAGGCAGAGGCCTTTTCCTTAATTTCGATGGAAGGAAAGCAATCATAGGTCAGGATGAATTCAAGATAGATGAATCCCTCATAGCCAAAGTGACATAGCTTCCCAGGACTGGAGAAAAATGGTTTAAAACTATTGTCACGAAGAATGTTGAATTCATGTCTTATTCGAAACCATAACATAGGGGTTTGATATGGAAGAAAGACATCACTGTGTCTTTCCTTGAAGAGAAATGGCAATAGTTATTGAAAGCCATAATGGTCTATATAACTTGTGAAGGGTGATATAACAGAGTGATGATTTGCCATTTTAAACTCTTAAATCATTTGACTGGTAGAAACCCACTCAATATGCCTTATTTTCTCCACATAATCTTATCCAAAATGGCTCATCAAGTCAAGGCCAAACCCAATAAATTTGTAGGTAGACTATCGCACCACAGTATGATTAAACTTTTGGTTTGTGAGTTGTTGCAAAGAAGAGGCAAAGAGTGGAATTACTTCTTGTTTTGGAATGATTTCCAGACTAAGGTACATCTAGAGGGTAAAAATATTCCTCATTTCAAGAAGTCTTCTTCTCCCATAAGTGGAAAGAGGAGGAGGAGAGCTATCTCTCCAGCTCCAGTTAATCAACCCTCTCCTTCCTATAAGATAAATAAAACTAAGAAGAAATTAAATTTCAATAGTGAAAAAGAAAAGGCCAAAGAATCCCCAGTGAAAAAAAGAATTCTTAATCTTCCTTACATAGACTCGGAGGATGAAGAGGACCTGATTGAAATAGGGCACGAGGATTCAATTACCACAGGGCGTGAAAATTATCCTTTTGTAGATATATACAAAGCAAGTTATGAAGACCTTCCATCACCTACACCTCAAGAAGAAAAAAAACCACAAATTGCAGATGTCTCATCTAGAAAACGAGTGAAGCAGTGTAAATCAAAGGAAATCAAGAAGATTAAGATGAAGTTAGTCGATCAAGAAGTTGTAGAAAGGGTAATCAAAATGAGGTATGAAACCTTGTCGAAGAACTTTGCAGAAAGCAACTCATCCTTGGAAATATTAGCTCATGAAAGCATAAAGGAAAAGAAAAAGAAGGACATGATTGTAAAAGACTACAACAACTTATGGAGAGTAGCTCAGGGCTTTGAGGAAACAAGCTATGTCTTCAAAACACTAGGCTCAGACACATGCTACTCTTGAAACCCTAGCAGAGGTGGAAATTTAGTGCAATGAAACAAAGGCAGTTGGTAACCCTACAACCTTTGAGAAATATGGATAAGCCTTAAAAAATCATCCCTAAGGCATTTTTGGGATAAGACTAAAGGTATTTTTGAAATTTTGATAATTTCACTAGTCTCGGGTTTCGGTAGCTTAGGCAAGCAGAGCTTTCGGTAGCTAATTAGTCTGAATTATGTCTACTCTAGCTACCAAAATAACTGATAAGGAAGAAAGTTAATATTTTTACACAGGTCCAAGTTTTCCTTGTCCAAAAGCCTCATAAATGGTTCCAATCGATGGAAAATAATTAATGACATCCTTATCAAGAGTTTGTTTTGGTTTTAGATATGCTCTACAAGACAGAAAGGTTAAAAAACAATGAGTTATTTTCAAGGATATAAAGTTGTTTGACTGTCAACATGTGTCATGCTTGACTCCTCCCATATCACATGAAATCCAATAGCCTCGGAAGGATCACTACACCTGCCAAAGAATCTGAAGAACATAAAGATCATTTGACGATTTTGATTGACCTAGTTTATAGATACTTTTCCTATTTTCTTGGGCCAGTTATTAATTTTCTATTTTAGGAAAAATTCGATCCAGTAGTATAGGATCTTGAAACTGTTTGTAAAGGGCTATAAAGTCTTGAACATTTGATGAACAAAGGGTTCAATTTTGAGTTCTGTAATCCACTATTATTATGATAAATACACTTTCTTTAATATATTAAGCCTGTAAGCTTCTTTCATTGTTATTATCAGACTCTCTTTATGTTTTTCAATGCCTATGAGTTGAAATCATTTCTTTGCCTATGTTTAAAAGTCCTATGGTAACTGTCATCTTACCTTTGATTACTAAGCAAGAATCATAACCATCCTTTCCTAGTTTGTTGACCCATCATATATATTGTTATGTATGTTCTGGTTAATTGATTGGTTTTCTTATCCATTTTATCTACAAACCTATCTGATAATAGCTCTTGAAGGCCTTGTACTGCATGAATATAGCTAGACTATCTTGAAGATACAATCCAGTGATTTAGATATTCATCTTGATCCAAACCCACACCCTTTATTGAGAAAATAATTACAAAAATGTTAAGTTACCATGCATCTCTAAGATACAACCTAGGAGAGTTTCTTGGAGTGATAAAAAATTGGCGCCATTGCTGGGGAGAGGAGATTGAAGCTCAGCTTCCTTGGGAGACGACAAGATCCAACTTTGATGATAGACAAAGTTTGGACACATCTTTTGTTGTAATGATCTATATGGTGACTCCATTGGAACAAAGTGGTTCTAAGAAGGGCTCATACCAGAGAAAACCAAGAAAGACCACTGGCAACACTAGTTCCAGACCCTGAGAAGATCATCAGAAGTGGAAAAGAATTACAAAGACAAACTTTTGGATCTTCAAGAGAATCTAAACTAGGTATTTCAAGAAACACTTCTTATTTTGTATCTAGAGAACCTCTTATCGAATCCCCTTCTACTCAAACTTCTAGTTCTCAGAAAATTGAAATTCTGTCAGAAAGATTGAAGTGTGATGAGCCTTCAATTTCGTCTGATATTATAGATTCTATTTCTAAGCATGTTACTATATCCAACTTAGGAGAAGAAGTTGTAGAATCTATCCAAGAAGAGGACTCTTTCTCTTCCTTGAATTCTTCACCAACTGAGCTTGTAGAAAGTGTTTTCCATACTCATGCCAATCTATCCATTCTTGAAGATATTTTACAAGATCTTTCCTCTAAGGGTGAAGAAAACTTGTCCTTGTTGCTCGGTCAGTTTTACAGAGCTTCTTACTTTCCACCTTTTTCAGTAAACACATTCCAAGGTAGTCATCCTATTAGTGCTTCCCCTTCATTCCTTAGTGAAGTAAGACCACCATTGTCCATAGTCTCACCTATCCCATCTCAACCATCATCTACAAAAACCTCTTCCTCTGCATCAACCCCCAAGATTACCATGGCTCCCCCTTTGAAAAAAATGGAACAAATCTTAGGCAATATGTATGCCCCTCTTGTGTTGCCCAATCCCTTATCAACCATGCCAACAAGATATTATCATAAATATATGCCAAAGTTTACTGGATCTGGGGATTATACTATTGAAGAACATATAGAAGCTTTCTATGCTTATGCTGAGAATATTAACATTTCAGAGGAAGATGTTTGGACCATAATGTTTTTGCAGAGCTTGGATGGTCAAGCCAGGAAGTGGTTCAAGGAACTGCCAGCAAATTTAGTGGTAGGTATTGAGAAATTAGATGAAGTGTTTTTGAAACATTGGGGAGAAATAAGAGACCTCTTGTATTATATTACTGAATTTGGAAATCTAATAAGTGAAAATGGGGAGTCTGTCTCAGACGATGTTTGGAAATATCCCTGCAGAGATCATGCCAACTGATGCATCAACAAATATTAATTACTCCTCTGCCTTTGATCGAGAATTTTGCTTAATCCTTAGAGAAATAAGGTTAGCCACACTTGCTTTAATGCAAGATGTTTCTCTTGAGGTTGAATCTAACATTATGGAATCTCATAAACTTAAAGGAAAATTTGAGAGAAATAAGTCATCTGTTGATCGTCCTTCTTCTTCAAATACCAAAATGGAAAAGATGGCCAAGATGTTGGATAGCTTGACCTTGGAAATGTCAGAACTAAAAATTCAGAGTTAGTAACCATGAAGAAGTAAAGAGCCTAATGCCCATGCTCCCAAGAATCCCAATGCATTCCCTTTATAGAAGGAAAAACTAGAAGGTTCAGATCCTTCAGAGAGACAAGAATGTAGTTGAATACTAAAGGATCAGGGCCCCCTTCCAAAATGCAGTGCTAGAAGAAGAGAAGGAGCTATCTCATGATGAATTTGAAGAAGAAGACGACATCAATTTCTTTGGGGATGATATTGATTCCTCATTGACACAAATAAATTATGAGGAGGCCCAGATGAACGAGAGGATTAATGAGGCAAGAATTGAAGAATCTTTTTATCAGATAGATGATCAGTCGGGCTACAATTTAACATCTAAGACTGTCGCTCCAAAACCATTGCTTGCTGCCGCCAGAAGAAAGAAAGATGTTGCTGCCAAGCATCCCGTTGCTCCTACAAAGTAGACCTCCAATCCTACAAAATAGTAGCAGAAGCAATTGCATCCCTAATATAAAGAACATCTGTCCCTCAGAGCTCCTTCTAACAAGGTAAAACCTTCCGATAAAATATCATATTCATTTAATTTCGAATCATAAATTCAGAAGGTGAAAATACCTATGCCATTAACTGAACTTATGAAGAATGACATATTCAAGTCTGCTATCTTGAAGTCCCTTCAACCAAAGACTCCCCCAAATGCTGATTACATAAACCATCAATATGAAAAGACCACAGTGACTATATGACCTATGGTAAAAGACTGAGATGACTCTTGTCCACCCTTCTACATATCCATGAATATCCATGACAATATCATTCACAACTGCTTTCTTGACTCGGGAGCATCACACAATCTTATGCCTAAAGCAGTGATGGATGAACTTGGGCTTGGCATCACAAAACCTTACCATGATCTTTTCTCTTTCGACTCTAGGAAAGTCATATGCCTCAGCCTCATAAAATACCTTGTCATAAACCTTCCTGAGCTGCCAATGAGAAGCATGGTAATGGATGTTGTAGTGGTTGATATCCCACCCAAGTTCGGCCTCCTCTTGTCACGTTCATGGAGAAAAAGGCTAGGAGGTACCTTGCAGATGGATCTTTTGTATGCCATAGTCCCAATGTTTGGAGGAGAGCTAAAGAGACTTTACAGAGAAAATCAGTTTTCCTACATCATTAGTGATGGGAAGAATTATGTAAACCATCCCATCTATGCATTAGACACAAACTTTGGGGCATGCATTCTGCAAATAGATGATTCTCAGCCAGCTCTTTGCAGCTCACAAAGCCTACTTATTAGCAGATTGATGGAGAGATTACTCCCATGTGGAGCATGTTCTTTGATGGTGCTAGTACCAAAGACTCAGCAGGTGCAGGTGTAGTTTTGATTTCTCCTTCAAAAGAGGCTATTCATTTGTCTTTTAAACTTGATTTCAAAACTACTAACAATATAGTAGAGTATGAAGCTTTGATGTTGGGATTAAATTCTGCCAAGGAGATGGGAATTAAAGGACTAAAGGTGTTTGGAGATGCGGATCTCATCATACAACAAGTTAATAGTACTTTCCAAGAAAAACATGTTAGGTTGAAATCTTACATGGATGAGGTATGGAAAATCAGGGACTCTTTTTCCATTTTTGATATTTCTTATATACCTAGAGCTATGAAACACCTTGTTGATTCCTTTGATGTCTCAACCAATATGTTCATTTCTCCCATGCCTCCTAGACTGTATTACGAAATCCAAGTCAGATATAGACCATCCTTGTCCAACAATGTCAAATATTGGAAAGTTTTTGAAGATGATGATGAGCTTAGTAGATTTCTTCTGGTTGTAGATGGATTTTTTGATATGAATATTGACCAAGGAAATCAAAATGCAGAGGAATCCAAGAACCCTAAGCTAAAAAGAAAAATGGGTCAACATGATATCGTTCAACTGCCCAACAATTATATACCTCGGGGTTTGGTGCCTCTTAAGAATCTTTTTGACCAAAACGAGGTCCCCTACAAACCTGATAAGAAGGAGAAGGATCCTACTGTCCATGAGCACAATATAGGAATCCAAAATCATCCTAAGTTCATAAATCTGTCCACTGAATTAATTGTTGATCAAAGGTCATAATATTGGAACATTATGAAGGAATTTGCTGATGTTTTTTCCTAGAAATACAGTGATCTGAAAACCTATGATCCCAATGTCATTCAACATAAGATTCCTCTTAAGAAAGACACCATCCTTTTCAAATAGAAGTTGAGACCTATCAGTCCTCTTTTATTGCCGGTAATTGAAAAAGAAATAAAAAAGCTCCTTGATGCCAAAATCATAATCCCATTAAGATACTCTAAATGGATTGCAAATCTAGTAATACTAAGAAAGATAAATGGTGAGATCAGGTTATGTGTTGATTTTAGAAACTTAAATAAATGCTAAAAGAAAGACAATTATCCCCTACCCAAGATGGAACACTTGCTGCAAAGAATTTCAGGGGCCACTATCATGTCTTTCCTAGATGGCTTCTCAATCTATAACTAGGTTTCTGTACATCCTGATGACCAAGAAAAAACTGCCTTTACTACTCCTTGGGGTACCTTCATGTATGCCAAGATTCCATTCGGGCTAATGAATGTCGGGGCCAGTTTTCAGAGGGCCATGGAAATAGCTTTCATGGGAGAGAAGGAGAAGTTTGTCCTCATCTATATTGATGATATCACATTTTATTATAGCAGTCATGAGGAGCATTTGAGGCATCTGAAAAATAGTATTTTTGAAATGCAGACAGTTTGGGATTTCATTGAAACCCAAAAAGTCTCCATTTTCTCTCAAGAAGGGTAAGCTCCTAGGCCACATTGTTTCAGCAGAGGGAGTGAAAATTGATCCATCTCGGGTGGAAGCAATTTAGAAGTTGTCCATACGAAGATCAAAGAAGGATATCCAATCCTTACTCGGTAAGATAAATTTTGTCAGAAAGTTTATTCCTAATTTTGTTGAGTTAGTGAAACATATAACCTCTATGCTAAAAAAGGGATCTGAGATAAAATGGGTAGACAATGCAAGAAGTTCATTTCAGGATATCAAATAGGCTATCATGGAATCTCCCACTCTAATCAGCCCGGATTACACCAAGAATTTCTATATTTTCTCTTTTTCTTCCTATGACACAGTGGCATCATTCTTGTTACAAAAAGATGATGAAGGTATTGGTCACCCAGTGGATTTCTTCAGCAAATCACTTAGGGATGTTGAACTAAGGTATGATCCTATAGAAAAACAATCTTATGCTTTCATTATGTCATTGAAATCTTTCAGAATTTATATTCTCCATGCAATGGTTGTGGCCTATGTTCCTTTAGCCTCTGTGAAGGATGTCTTGACCCAACCTGATATTGATGGAAAGAGAGCTAAATGGATTGCAAAGCTGATTGAGTTTGACATAGAGGTGAATCCCACTAAGATGGTAAAAGGACAAGGCCTGCCAAGATTTTGACAGAAGAGAACTGTGATCTTTTGGACATAAATTTCATTGGGGAAAGTTCAACAAGTTTGCAGATAGGGGTGGCAGTGGAAGAACAACATGATAACCAACAAGTGGCCGAGAATTTGTCTTCATGTGAGTGGTATTCATGTATTGTTCATTTTTTACAGAAGTTGGAGGTTTCTCCTAAACTTAGCATGACTCAAGCCCGAGCCCTTAATCTCAGAGCAATTAAATTTTGCATTAATGATAATCTTTTATATTGGAAAGATCCTACTGGTTTACTACTGAGATGTTTAGACAAAGATGATTCAGTTGAAGTCATGCATCAATTTCATTCGAGTATTTTTGGAGGCCATCATTACTGGAAGACCACATCTCATAAAATCCTATGGGTTGGGTATTACTGGCCTTTTCGTTTTTTAGATGTGTGCGTCTTTGTAAAATCTTGTGATAAGTGCCAAATATTCAAAGAAAAACAACAACTAAAATCTCTACCCCTGAGACCTATTGTAGTGAATGGTCCTTTTTAGCAGTGGGGCTTAGATTTCATAGGCGAGATTGATACTTCATCTAGTGGTCAACATAAATGGATCCTGGTAGCCACTGACTATTTTACCAAGTGGATAGAGGCAATCCCCAATAGAAATGCCACTCATCAGGTCATCATGAAGTTTCTCTATGAAAACATTCTGATTAGATTTGGTTGCCCAAAAAATCTAGCGACAGATAATGCAGCAGCCTTGAAAGTTGATGCATTGGTTGACATGTGTAAGTTAATGGGCATTCAATTGGTACACTCTACTTCCTACTACCCTCAAGGAAACAGTCTTGCCGAGTCGTCCAATAAGAGTCTAGTCAAAATCATCAGAAAGCTATTGGAGGATAATCAAAGGAGTTGCGATTCCAAACTAAAGTTTGCTCTTTGGGTAGACAGAGTGACTAATAAGAAATCCATAGGAACTTCTCCCTTCAAACTGGTTTATGGCACTGATTCCATTTTCCCCATTCAGCTAGTTCTACTAGTGGCTAAAGTCTTTCAGGAGTAACAAACCGAATCAAATGATATGGTAAGAAGAATGCTTGACTTGGTAGAATTGCAGAAGGTCAGAGAACAATTGGTGGATAAATCAAAAGCTCATCAAAAGAGTATCAAGGATAATTTTGACAGAAAAGCAAAGGTGGACAACTTTCAAGTTGGTGACTAGGTTCTGAAATGGGATGCCCTCAGACAAGATAAAGGAAATCGCAACAAGTTTGATTATTTGTGGACCAGTCCTTTCATGATAACTCAAGTACAACAGAAAAACACCTTCATTCTGTAAAGTATGGAAGGTGAAGAAATGTTTGGTGGCCCAGTCAGTGCGCGTTTTCTAAAAATCTATTTCATCTAAGGCTTCAAAGCCTTGTCATTGTAAATTTTATTTTCAGTTTTTTGTTTTTTTCAAAATAACTCCATGCCCAATGGAAGCACTAGCAGATAGGTTTGAATTTCTATTTTACAAGAAAGGCATTCGTTCTGTGGTTCTTGAAACCTCACAGGGAGGCTTTCACCCCCAATATGAGCCAGTGTTATCTCCTCAAATAAATCAATCGAGTTATTTCATTTTAGGTGATAGGATGTCTTTTAAAAAATACATTATTAATTTTTTAAAGCTCAATTTTGAAAGCTTTATGCATGTAATAAAGTAAAAATAAAACTTTTGTTTATTTTTTATTTTGATCTAATTCGAATCTTAGGTTTCAATGGCTTAGGTGAACATTTTGATTGTTCATTAGGCACCGAAAGACTTAGCTTTCAGTAGCTTAAACAAAGGAATTAATGGCTATTTTAGCCACAGCAATCGCATAAGCGGGGGAGGAGTCAGCACGTCCTTTCACACGTTTCAACCATCGGGTTTGAAGTTTTATAATTGCAAATTAGTTGTCGAAAAGATAGGAGAATGAACCATTCATGACTGAGAGCTGATATTTGTATGATATAAGCGAATCTTTCCAGGATTGTTGTATCATCAAGACGTATTCTTACATACCCTCCATCATTATAGTTATCGACCATGATTGCTACAAATCACAAATCGTTATGTCGCATCCCTTGTAATCAGTGCCACGTTCTAAAGCTCACCTTAGTTTTCTCTTTTCTATCACAACCGAGCCAAATCTCCCTAACTATACGCTGTGTAACTCTCCCCCGAAATCCATTTTTTTTATCACAGGCAAACATAAGCATTGTTGCAGATGAATAAAGGAGGGTCAACCCTGAGGAAATATCTCGATGACATCAGTTACTTTGAATCACACCCAGAGGGATGTCAACTATTCAGTGATGCAGGGTATTATAATTTTTGCAAAAAAATACAGAGTTCTCATCAGCAGGAGGCAGAGGCCTTTGCCCTTAATTTCAATGGAAAGAAAGAAATCATAGGTCGTGATGAATTCGAGATACATGAAGCCCTCATAGCCAAAGTGACAGAGCTTCCCAAGATTGGAGAAAAATGGTTTAAAACTACTGTCACTAAGAATGTTGAATCTGGGTCGTATTTGAAACCATAACATAGGGGTTTGATATGGAGGAAAGACATCCTTGTGTCTTTCCTTGAAGAGAAATGGCAACAGTTATTGAAAGACATAATGGTCTATATAACTTGTGAAGGGCGATATAACATAGTGATGATTTACCATTTTAAACTCATAAATCATTTGACTGGTAGAAGCCCACTCAATATTCCCTATTTTCTCCATAGAAGCTTATCCAAAATGGCTTTTCTAGTCAAGGCCAAATCCAATAAAGTTGCAGGTAGACTATCCCACCACAGTCTGATTAAAATTTTGGTTTGTGAGTTGCTGCAAAGAAGAGGCAAAGAGTGGAATTACTTATTGTTATGGAATGATTTCTAGATTGAGGTACAACCATAGGGTAAAATGAGTTCTCATTCCAAGAAGTGTAAAGAGGAGGGGGAGAGATATCTCTCCAACTCCAGTTAATCAACCCTCTCCTTCCTCTAAGCTAAATAAAACTAAGAAGAAATTGAATTTCAACAGTGAAAAAGAAAAGGACAAATAATCCCCAGTGAACAAAAGCATTCTTAATCTTCCTTACATAGACTCGGAGGATGAAGAGCACCAGATTGAAACAAGGCACGCGGATTGAATCACCATAGGGCATGGAAATTCTCTTTTTGTAGATAAATACACAACAAGTTATGAAGACCTTCCATCACCTACACCTCAAGAAGAACAAGAACCACAAATTTCAGATGCCCCATCTACCAAACGACTGAAGAAGAGTAAATCAAAGGAAATCAAGATGCTTAAGAGGAGGTTAGTCAAGAAATAAGTGCTAGAAAGGCTAATCAAAACCAGGTATGAAACCATGGTGAAGAAATTTGCAGAAAGAAACTCATCCTTGGAAATATTAGCTCATGAAAGCATAAAGGAAAAGAAAAAGAAGGACAATATTGTAACAGACTACAACAACTTATGGAGAGTAGCTCAGGGCTTGAAGAAAAAGGTCAGGGCTTTCAGGAAACAAACTATGTCTTCAAAACACTAGGCTCAGACACATGCTACTTTTGAAACCCTAGCAGAGGTGGCAGTTCAGTGCAATGAACCAGAGGTAGCCAGTAACCCTACAGCCTTTGAGCAAGTTGCAAAAGCCTTAAAAGATCAGCCCTAAGGTGTTTTTGGGCTAAGACTAAAGGTATTTTTGAAATTTTGATAATTTCAGTAGTCTCAGGTTTTGGTGGCTTAGGCGAACATATTGATTTTTCATTAGCCACCAAAAGTAGAGTTTTTGGTAGCTAATTAGTCTGAATTCTATCTACTCTAGCTACCAAAAAAGAACTGATAAGGAAGAAAGTTAATATTTTTGCACAGGTCCAAGTTGTCCTTGATCAAAAGCCTCAGAAATGGTTCCAATCGATGGAAAATAATTAATGACATCCTTATCAAGAGTTTATTTTGGTTTTAGAGATTCTCTACAAGACAAAAAGTTTAAAAAACAGTTAGTTATTTTCAAGGATATAAAGTTGTTTGACTGTCAACAAGTGTCATGTTCGACTCCTCCCATATCACATGAAATCTAGCAGCCTCGGAAGGCTCACTACACCTACCAAAGAATCTGAAGAACATAAAGATCATTCGAGGATTTGAATTGACCTAGTTTATAGGATATTTTCCTATTTTCTTGGGCCAGTTATTGATTTTCTATTTTAGGAAAAATTCGATCCAGTAGTATAGGATCTTGAAACTGTTTGTAAAGGGCTATAAAGTCCTGAACATTTGATGAACAAAGGGTTCTATTTTGAGTTCTGTAGTCCACTGTTATTATGATAAAGACACTTTCTTTAATATATTAAGCCTACAAGATTCTTTCATTGTTATTATCAGACTCTCTTTATCGTTTTCTATACCTATGAGTTGAAATCATTTCTTTGTCTATGTTTAAAAGTCCCATGGTAACTTCCATCTTACCTTTGATTATTAAGGAAGAATCGTAAGAATCATTTGCTAGTTTTTGACCCATCATATATATTGTTATGTATGTTCTAGTTAATTGATTGGTTTTCTTATCCATTTTATCTACAAACCTATCTGATAATAGGTCTTGAAGGCCTTGTACTACATGAATATAGCTAGACTGTCTTGAAGATACAATCCAATGATTTAGATATTCATCTTGAACCAAACCCACAACCATTATTGAGAAAATAATTACAAAGAGGTTAAGTTACCAGACATCTCTGAGATACAACCTAGGAGAGTTTCCTGGAGTGATAACACGTTGATGTTGGAAAAACAATGCCATAAAGTAATCTTCCAAACCAAATGTTTTCCCATTTTCATGATTCAATCACATGGTGAATAGAAGGTCACTATGACCACTATATCCTCGTCCCAATACGTTTCTATCTAGCAGAAGCAGGTCAACAAGATTGTAGAGGAGAACATAAAGAATGAGATTTTTCCATATGTTCAACATAGCTCTATTGGTCATGACCCTTTTCATGTTTGCTTGGGGTTCCAACCATTAGCCCCCATTGGTATATCTCTTCCTGATGCATCTTCACTGACATAGTCCTCCCACACCTATACCAAGTCAGATCCTGCAACTAGATCTATTGAATGGATCCAACACCTCCAACAGGTTCATGAAATCCTTCCACATGAAAAGTAAAAGAAGGACATAAAGCATGACATATACTTCAACAAGGAAAATGACTCACAACTATTCATATTCAACAGAAGTTTCCCCATCTCCCGAGGGGACTATATGCAATGGGGACCATTTCTTCCTAAGGGCAGAGGAATGATCCAGGTGGATCTCGGTGGCCATCCCACTTTTCCTCTTAATCAACATTCCAAGCCCATTCTTTTTATAAACCATGATATTCACCCTCTTGATGGGAAATGGAATGTAATTTCATTTTAATTTGTTACTTAATTACATCATGTAATGATTTCCTAGTGGTTTTATGTACATTCCTACAACATAGCATTAATGCATTCGATCCCATTAGAACTCTGTAGTTAAGCACACTTAGGGTAGAGTAGTAATGGGATGGGTGATCGCTCGAGAAGTCCTAGTGTTTTACATGCGTGTGGAATTTTATAAAGTTATACCAATTTATCCTACATGCATCGTGAGAATTGTTCTCCTCTCAATATCTCATATATAATTGAGGTGAAGGAGGCCCTTTAATCATGCAATGGAGTATTATGTAAAGCTTGTTGTAAATGAAGTTTATCCAACATCTCTTTCTTTTCATAGATAAGATACCCCATTCTACTAGTTTTTGTTATAAAAAATTTCTCTCTCTTATTCATTAATAGAATTTGGATTTCACTCTATTTTTGTGTTTCTTTCAATATCTCAATGTATTTCCTTGTTATGTATCTACTATATTTTTGTCTTCATGTCATTCTCAAAATAATCTGAATCTAACTAATTGTGAGGATTTGAAAACCCTCCTTAAGTCCCAGTTCTATCTTATTCGGTATGTAGAGGACTAATGGATATGTTGGCATTACTTCAAGCAAAGGCGAGGGGAGAGTGTGGAGGAGTACAACACCAAGCTTAGAACAATGGCCATCATGCTAGGTATTTCTCCCAAGAACCCAAATGTACTCTTCAAGTATATGGGATGTCTACATAGTCATCTATGAAATAAATTGATGATTTTCAAGTCAAAGACAATGGATGGGGCATGTGTGCAAGCACTATATCTGTTATGGGATTTTACCCTTGTGACCTTGGGCCATGTCACAACAGAGAGAGATAATATGTAAAAGACTTAACCTACCCTCACACATAACAATGATATAACAAAATGAATACTTTGAGGAGAGAAAGAGAGAAGGATAGAATAAGAGAAGGAGAGAAGGAGAGACTTCACACATTGTACCCTACGTCTGATGTCCATCCTCAATTTGTACATTTGATTTTTCTCCTGATCTCCAGTAGTATCAACCTACAAAACAAGACTAAGTTTGTGTTGCAAAAAGGTAGTTATGAATTCAAAGAATATATATAATGTGCAAAAATTCAATTATATCAAGCAAGCTAAAATATATCAATAGATATCCCTGAGGTGTAAGACAGTCAGTGACAAAGTGTGTTGTTAAGCCAGTCCGTGTTGTTAAAGTCATCGGTTCGAAACCTGCGGGGACAAAAAATCCAACCATGTTAAGGGTTGGTGTGTCTCAGGATGGGTGCGATCCGTGGGTGATTTTTATATCTTAGATGCCCCCCAGTCACGGTTTCTCAAGCCATAGGTTAATCCCACAGCCAATACATCCAGACAAATTAACAAACAAGAAAAAAACATATATCAATAGATTGAATCAATTTACTCATATATGGAGGGAAAGATAAATATTTTATTGAAAACAATATAAGTAGGTAGTTACAAATTGATTCTAATCGTCGACATTTCCTCAAATCCAATCACCCAAGTTCCTCCATTGGTCCTTCAAGCATCAAATCAACACGATGGATCTTTCTCGGATGACTCAGAAGGGAAAGAAGCACACCCTAAAACCGCATATGAGACATGAAGGAATATTGGAAAAAAGCTCCAGATCAAGGGGATGCTACTTAGAGGATCAAGGAAAATATGAAATATCGCAAATTCATCAACATAATATTGAACCTAGGTTTTCCTCCTCATCCATGCCTTCAAAGGTTCCTTTATGGCATCCTCAAGGGGTTGAGGTGGTTTAATTACATTGTGTATGGGCCAAAGGAATTTTGGGAATGGGCCCAACCAAAAACTCCACCCAGAAAATGTGGAATATTTTTTTTTCATATATTTTTAGGGCATGCATGGGTTGCAAACTAGAAAGGCATGAAATTCACAATTTTCAAACAATTGACCTGCGGATGGAAACAAAAATGTTGGTTTTTAGATGATTTTGATGAAGGAGGATGGGATTTAAGTTTGTAAGCTATGGAAAAGGACTAGGCCATCTCAAAAATTGAATTGATGTGGAAATTTGTAGTATAACAGATGCCCCCTAATGTGTAAGGTCAGAAGGGAAACTGATGGCCAAAATACATTATAACTCTAAGAGGAAAGGATGCATTGAAATAAATCTAATGAAAGCTCTTGAACAACTTATCTAAGAAAATATACCACCGACAAAGATCAATTAAGAGTATTCTATTCCCAAGTTGGGCATACCCATGCTCAAGAGTTATGTAAGCATGACTTCCAAATCAAGTACAATGCATATCCATGGAATATATGAAAGTATGACTAATGTCCATGGACACGAAAAATTAACAGTGGATTCTATTAGTGTTGTCATTTTTTCAGTTAGAATCAGTCTTAGTCAAGTCAGAGTTCGTGTGTCAAAGGGTGTGAGGTCAGGTACCGAGAAATGAATGGGTTGAAGTCAGTAAGTGGTTAGTTGGCCCTTAGATTCAAGAAGGGATGTCAGAACCAAAACATGTGTAAGGGGTAAAGGTCTTTTCCGAAAGAGTCAGGTCTTGTCAGAAGAGAAGGTTTTATGTGCCAAAGGTAGAGGCAAGTTTTTAAATAGAAGTCGTGTCGACAGCCAAAGTTACCATCATCAACCCATTATGAAGTCAAAAAGAATGAAAAATCATGGTGCTCATATCACATATCCTCTACAGTTGTTATCAGTTGTACATTACATGACTCGTAGAATACCCATCGCATGGATGTCCTGCGAAAATATTCTTCTTCCTTTGAAAACTCCAGTCACCATGGATTTAGTGTCCCCTGGTACGAATCCATCTCTCACCTGCCCAATTATAAATTCTGATCACTTTGTATGTATTATGTTCACTAGCCAAGTTTATGCACTTCCTATAATTTTTCTCACGAACCCAGATCAATCAATATTATCGCCCTAGGCCCATGCCAAATCCACCTCACACAGAACAAATATGCGTTGCACCATGGAAACATCCCATAACATAAGGAAGGGTGCATGAAGTGACAGGAATTCTGTGCCCGAGCCTCAAATTTTGGCATTTGTCAACAAATATCCGGAGGTCAGAGCGTCGTTTGAACAGGTCGGATGCATGGTATTTTGTAGATAAATCCAAGGATTCAACATGAAACTACCAGAGCAGTTTGCACTCAGTTTCGATGGGTTGTGCACAGTAATTGCAGGTGTGACTTTCCAGGTGACAGTGGAAAATTTGTTGGTCACAACAGAGATCCATCCATGCAGTGAAAGGTGGTTTAAAGGCATGCCTTTGGACGCGCGGTGCTACGAATATTTCATCAAA
This sequence comes from Picea glauca, assembly GCA_000966675.3. Taxonomy (NCBI): domain Eukaryota; kingdom Viridiplantae; phylum Streptophyta; class Pinopsida; order Pinales; family Pinaceae; genus Picea; species Picea glauca. The sequence goes on from JZKD02S0895540.1 coordinate 33,685, forward strand.
CTAGACTGTTTAAATGGGAAAGTTCAAGTGGGCATCCCAAGTAGATATCTGCAGGAGCCCTTTTGGAAACTCTTGGGAGAGATTAGGAAATATTTCACTTGTGAGGGAAGGTTTTACATAATACATTCACATCACATTAGATTGTTGATGCATTTCACAGGGAGGAGACAGTTAAATATCCATTTTATCTTACACCGAAGCCTTCTAGAAATGGAAAACATCGCCTGGGTTGAAGAAAACCAACTGAAAAAGAAACTATGTCAAGTCTCATTGATTAAATTGTTGATAGTTGAGGAGTTGAGGCGATTGGGAAATAACTGGGATTCGTTTCTACATACAATGGGCATCCCCAAGGATCCAAAAGGAGATTCCCCTCTATCCACAGAAAGAGTAACATCACACCGCGTAGAGGCTGAAACAAGAAGGGTTGTGGAGGAAGGAAATACATTGGAAGCCCAATCCCCACAATAGTCGATACCCTGGAGAAGGGGTAGGCCAAGGAAGACCAAGGAATTCGGGGAGATCGAAGTCCCAAGAAAGCTGAATGCAAAGTCGACCTCCAAAGAGTTACTCATGCACACCATCCATCTACAACCTCTTGATGACCCAAGTCTAGAAATATACGACAGAAGGAGAAGGGAAGACACTGAAGGAACATATATTCGTGAACTGTCGCAACAAATGAAGCAAGCACAAATATATATTGCTAAGCTATACTAGGAAAACAAGGAACTGAGACAATAGATAGTAGTGAACACCCTCAAGGCATCAACATCACATGGTTGAGAGGGAAACATTATTTGGCTCAATAGACAGCTCAGGGAAGCACAAGATACAATCATCCAGTTGTGTGAAGCACAAAGGATTTCAAAAGAAAAAAATGCAAATCATTTTGAGGAATGTGAAACGACCATAGAAAACATCCACACGGCTCTAGCTAGCACACATAAGAAGATGAAAGGGAATGCGGTTCTGCAAAGGCAGTCGATGAATCTGAAAAGGCGCAACTGGTCTCTCAGAAGAACACTTCATGTATAAAAAATGAAGACGAGACCAAAAGAATGATTAACTAACTTTGTTTCTTGTCTTCTCATACGTGGCATGGATTTTGTCTCCCCGTGTCATGTTTCTTACTGGGAGGTAGGGACTCTGACAGATATTCATGCGGAAAACATACGACACGCAACGATGGAATCTCATCCATTGCAAAGGACAGGTGTACGTTGAATGTTCTATAGTTTGAAGAAAGGCATTGTTCCCTAACTTGGGTCATCATTTTGGAAGCACCTGTGACGGTCTGCAGTCACCCACCACATGCACTCACCAACAAATGATTGCATGACAAAAATCAAGGCCCTTACAATGGGTGGCAAGAGTCTGACAAATCACTTGACCATCTATATACCCTGTCAAAGGAAAGAATCGACACATAACTCTTTAACGACGAGATATTGCTGATGAATGAATCGTTGTAGAAAAAACGAGCGACTATGATGTGACTGAGTACAATTAGTTTCTATTTTTAGTAAAGTTCCATATGAAGATTCATTTGAAAGAGAGTAGTCAGAACCTAATTTCTAAGGATAGAAATTAGAGCGTAGGGGAGCTCAAGCGGCACACCCTTCTCTATATATTCCATATTTTCAATGTCAACCAGGTCGGTTAGAAAAATAGTGTAGACAATGACTATTCAATGTATCTTTTGATTTGATTGAAACTTAACGCAAAGGTCCTGAAGCTTTGATAAAAATATTCTAACGATGGCAGTTTCATGTATTGTATTATTTCTTTGCGTATTTGATTTCCTATGTTCTTTATATTCATATGTATAATTTTTCTCTAAATCGGAACGTGATTTTGAATCTACAATTCACTGTGCAGTTCTCTAGATTTGCACCATTTCAATGACTGTGCTTCTTCTAAGTGAACTCTGAATTCATCCCTAGCAGTGGTCCGAGTTGCTTCATGTTTTTTCTCTCGCCACACGCAACGATTTTTACCTGAAATATCGTTGCTCATTTATCCTTTATCCTCTCAAGTTTAATCATTAAGTCATTTGTTTCTATCATTTTCTTAAATCAACTCCATAGTCCAAGGTCTTGTTTTCTTTCTCCAATAGAACTAGAAATATTGTTTGAAGGTGTTAAATATAGCCAATAGTTTAAAGCCACATCCTGTATAGAGACAAAGTCTCCATAGAGAGCCCTCTCCAGGTTAGAAAGGATAGTTTCCGGCCTCAAATTTGGTTTGTAGGTTGCCTCTGTCATTCATTTCCTCAGTCGAATGAAGTTTACAGAGCGTTAACATCCTTGCACTGCTTCCAGGGACATAATTGAATAAATTTTCCCAGGGAGAATGATGAAAGTTATAGTTTTGACCCCTGAGGGTAATAGTGGGACAAACATCTATTTTGGATGAAACCTTTATCCTGGTGACTCCAGTCAAAGAGACCAGTAACACAAAGTAGAGCGACTCAGGAACCCTGGCTCAGAGGACAAACTATACCAGAGAAATTCCTGACCCGAAACCTGTAGAGCCTGTGTGTGACCCCGAGAAGCTTCTGCGGAGGACCAGGGAGAAAGCGTCGGACCTGTTCTATTACGTGGACATAAACCTATCCTTACCAAAAGAATACGTGCAAAGAATTGATGACCTTGATTTTTACACCTTGTTTGAACAAACCTTGTTCAGGTCTAAATTGGAAACAAGCTTGGATGATATAATCTTCAACGGGAAGAGGTTTCGAACTCTAATACTGAACAACATCCCGTAAGCTACAAATATCGCTAAGAACATCCCCCAAATCCTGAACCCCCCTAGAAAATGGCCGCCATATTCGCCCCCCTTCTTCTGCCATCCCAACTACACGATTTTCCCTAGAACTATAGCCAGAGGATCAAGCTATATGATGTTGAAGGAAATATATATTCCCAAAATCACCTAGATTGGTTCAACGATTTCGTTTATCTAGAAGAGGTGGACCATGGAGACGTGAAGATGAGGTTGTTCGCGTAGAGTATTTCGGGGAAGGTTAGAAAGTGATTCAAGGCCCTCCCAGCAAGAATTATTCCAGACTTCACCATGTTTGAAACGTCATTCATTGCTATATGGGGAGAGAAAAGAATCCTTTGCAGTTGTTGACACAGTACAAAAATATTAAGAGACCATCAGAGGAGATGGTGCAAGATTTATTTTCCCGTTTCATAAGGGTTTACAACTTGATTCTCGTAGAAGTCCAACCACTTCCCTGGGTTGCACAACTTCGATACACCGACTCCTTTAATAGTGATTTCACCATGTTGTTGAGGGAGAGAATATCTGCAAATTTAGATTCCATGAAGAAACCCCAAGGGGATGCGCAACCATCGACTTCTCGACCCTTGGATGACAAGTTCGACTTGATGATGAAGACGATGGAGAAAATGATGGAAAGAATGTCCATGGTAAAGAAACCCATCGCCCGAGGATAGCATGACCCCCAACCTAGAATTAAGAACCTTAGAAGAGGTATGGTCCTACAGATCCGATAGAGGGAACAAAGAGAACAAGGCGACCAACAAATAAGGCCCCCGTTCCAAAATAATTATAAGGACGAAGATTTTGATCAAATGTTCCAAGATCAAATGCATTGTTGTGACGACAAGGGCACACGCATGTTCTTAACGAAGGGAGAACACGATCAATACATGAGAGAAAATGACGATATTATGCTGGAGATGGATGACACGTTGTCTTGGGAAATTAAGGAATTCAAGAAGGGTTATCAAAATTCCATCATGTAGTTCCAAAAGAAATACAACCTCAAGAGAAAAAAGGCATCTACAGAATCTCAGTAGATAAATCCCATAAGGGAACCTCACCAGTCAAATCCCATAAGGAAACCTCTGGAAGATACCCGTTGCACAAGCTGACTAAAGCAAGACAACCTGACCAAGGATGTGACTAAAAAGGAAAATTCAAAGGAGGAGGATCCAAGGAAATAACCAAAAACAAGCCGGGAGACAGGCGTCAAGGAGGTAGAAAAATTCTCTCCCCCTTTTCCCTTTGAGAATGAAATGGAAAATATTAAAATCTTCTCCCCTTTCAACGAGCTCATCAAGAAAGAATAATATGAGGATTATATTATTAAAATGATAAATATACGAAAGACTCCTGACACTTTGAATGTCCAGGATGATCACACTACCATTTTGTTTGGTCCGCGTGTAGAGGAGACGGGCATTACTGAGGGCGTTTCCCCATTTTATGTCAGTCTTAAGGTCCATGGCATGACCTTACATAACACCATGCTGGATTCAAGTGTGTCACACAATATAATGCCCAAAGTGATCATGCATGAGTTGGGTTTTGACATCACCTAGCCCTATAAGTTTTTTTTTTCTTTTGGTTCAAGGAAAGTGAAATGTTTGGGTCTGATCAAAGATTTGGATGTGTCGCTGGACCAAATCCCTTCAAAGAATCTGTTCATGTACGTGGTTGTGGCCAATATACCCCCTAAATTTGGCATGCTATTATCCAGGTCATGGGCCCCAAAATTGAAGGGAACTATGCATATGCATATGTCGTGGACCACCATTCCTGTCTTTGGCCAAGAGAGATGGTTGTATAGATAATTATTATTGAAATACATGGTGAGTAGTAAGATGCATCCAAATAACCACCCTATCTACTCCATCAACACTAATATCGGCCCCTCCATATTGTACAATGACCTGAGATTTGAAGAGGAAGGACATACAATTGTCACGACTGTCGATGATAAAACTGTGCGATGAGCAGCAGAGTGCGCAGACCCGAGGAACCACGCAGAAAATGAGATGTGGAACATGAGTTTTGATGGAGCCTTCAGCAAGGAAGGGGTAGGGGATGACACATGGATAAGTCCTCCCATGGCGGGCACAAAAATATTCTCATACAAACTTGCCTTCGACTGTACAAATAACATGGTTGAGTATGTGACACTGATTTTGGGCCTGAGAGTTTTGAAATAATTGGGCGCAAAGAGAATAGTTATGCATGGAGACTCTGAGCTTGTTGTAAACCAAGTGAAATGCATATACCAATCCAAGCATCCCAAGGTGAGAGCATACAGAAACCTAGTGTTGGACCTCCTCGAAGAATTCTTGGAGTATAATTTATTAGCGATCCCGAGGGGGAAGAATAAAATTGCAGATGCCTTGGCCACCTCGGCCTAAATTTTTAAAATTCTTGTTTTCCCCAATGAAAAGTATGAGATCGAATTCAAACACAGGCCCACAGTGCCCAATAATATCAAGTATTGGCGGGTGTTTGAGGATGACAAACATGTGGAGAGATTTCTCCAAATGAGCGATAAGTTTGCTAATGTAGACATTGATGATGAGTGTTGTTGTGAAGAAGATGAAAGAACAACTATGCACAATGACGACGAACCTTTCCAGAACCATATAGTTGGGAGGGACATAGTAAAACTAAAGAATAATATCATCCCAAAGGAATTAGTTCCAGTGGAAAATTTGTTTGATGAAAATGATGTGGCTAGAAATCCCAAGATCACTGTAAACAATGAGGGGTTGAGGATTGCAACATCAGGACCTAGTAGAATCCGAAGATAATAAAATTATCAAAGACGCTCAGTCCAGAGGTTAGACATGACTACATCAAACTCATGAAATATTTTCCCGACGTTTTCGCCTAGAGCTATGATGATTTGGAATTCTATGAAACTAAAGTGATTCAACACATCATTCCTCTCAAAGAAGGCCAAAATCCTTTCAAGAAAAATATAAGACGGATAAATCCCCTGCTGTTGTCATTAATTGAAAAGGAGGTAAAGAAAATTTTTGAATCCAAAATTATTGTTTCTTTAATGTTTTTGAAATGGGTTGCCAGCCTGGTGCATGTAAGGAAAAAGAGCAATGAAATAAGGTTGTGAATGGATTTTCGGAACTTGAACAAAGTATCCCTCAAGGACAACTACCCACTCCCTAAGATGGACTATATTTTGCAGAAGGAAGTTGCATCCCAAAATATTTCTATGATGGATGTATTTTCATGTTACAATGAGATCCTCGTACACCTACATGACCGAGAAAATACAGTTTTCACAACACCATGGGGGGCGTCCATGTATGCCAAGATGCCTTTCGGCCTGATGAACATTGGATCTACCTTCCAAAGGGCGATGGATATATCATTTTCCAAGGAAAAGGATAAATTTATCATGATCTATCTGGATGACATCATAGTGTACTCTGACTCCAATGAACAACACCTTGGGCATCTGAAGAAGGTCTTCCAAAAATGCAGGAAGTTAGACATATCCTTAAATCTAAAAAAATCACATTTCAGAATGAAAGAAGGGAAACTTTTGGGGCACATCATCTCGAAGGAAGGTATAAATATACATCCTAGCAGGGTAGAAGGAATCCTGAAGATCAGCACTCTGCGCAACAAGAAGGAGGTACAGTCCTTCGTGGGAAAGGTAAATTGCTTGAGAAGATTCATCTCGAACCTAGCGGAAATTATAAAACATATCACCAACATGCTCAGAAAGGGGAATGATATCAAATGGAACCCAAAATCCAGGAAATCATTTGAATATATCAAGTTAGCACTAACCAAATATCATGTTGGTGAGCTCAGACTTCCCGAAGGAATTCATCTTGTTCTCATTCGCCTCAGAGCATACCATTGTTGGTGTACTGTTACAAAAAGAAGATGAGAACTTTGAGAATCCTATAGCCTATTTCATCATAACATTGAGGGATTCTCCCCTAAGGTATGACATCATGGAGAAACAAGCATATGCCTTAGTGAAATACCTAAAGGAGTTTAAAACCTACATACTACATTCCCACGTTATTTTGTTACATGCCCAACAACTCAATCAAAGACATCCTGACTCAACTTGAACCAGAGGGAACAAGTAGTAAGTGTATTGAGGTGATGTTGGAATATAACCTCAAAATCAAGCCCACAAAGCTGATCAAGGGTCAAGGCCTGACAAAAATGATGGTGCAGTCGAACTACAACATTCTGGGAATCAAATTCATTGCTAAGCTTTCGAAGAATCCTCAGGAATAAAAAACTGCACAGGTGTCTCAGGAGTTCATCAATTCACCTTGGTATACGAACATCATTTATGTGTTGAGGAATATGAAATCTCCTATGGGGTTAAGTAAGACCAAGGAAAAATTCTTAAAGCTCAAATCTACTAAGTTCTGCATATTGGATAAATCCCTGTATTGGAAAGATCCGGAAGGGATATTGTTGAGTTTCTTATTAGAAGATGACGCAGAACATGCCATCATAGAATTGGCTATTAAGGACATCACTACTGGAAAACTAGTGCACATAAAATTATAAGAGAAGGTTACTATTGGCCAAGCATGTTCACAGACATGTACAAATAAGTTTCCAGTCGACACAAGTGTCATAGTTTCGATGGAAGGAGAAATTTGCAACCCCTTTCACCGAAACCGATCTCGGTCGAAATCTCTCTCATGGAATGGGGCCTCGAATTTATAGGAGAGATTCATCCTCCATCCTTGGTGCAACACAGATGGATACTTACAACCACATATTACTTCACAAAATGGATCGAAGCAATTACAACGAAACAAGCTATTGACACAATCATCATTTAGCTTCTGGAGACCAACATCATGTATAGGTTTGGATTCCATATATAGATGATCACGGATAACGCGACTGCATTCAATTCCAAGAAAATGGAGAAATTTTGCAAGAATTACAATATACACTTGGACACTCTACAACGTATTACCCACAAGGTAATGGGTTAGCAGAGTCATCAAATAAAAGATTAACAAGGATCATTAAAAGACTCTTACAGGAAAATAAGAAGGCCTGGTATAATAAACTCATTTACACATTGTGGGTGGACAGAGTCACTACCAAAAAGTCCATCTCCATGTCACCATTCCAAATCATATATGGCGCGGACACGATTTTCCTTACCTCGCTGGGATTTCCCGTCAGGAAGTTGTTTCCAAAGAAAGAGGACGAGCCAGATGACAAACAAAGAAGGATAAATTAGTTCATTCACGCACAGAAAATGAGGGAGCAGGTATACAATCGATCACAGCTTCGCCAAGACAAGATGAAGAAAACTTTCAACAAACACACTAAACAGGAGGAATTTCAGGTAGAGGATCTGGTGCTAATGTGGGATGTGAGAAACGAAAATAAGGGAAAGCATGGAAAATTCAATCATATTTGGATGGGCCCTTTAAGAATCTACACATATCACAACAATAATGCATATCTTCTAGAGGAGCTTGGTAGAGACTCCACTGGTTGGGGGGCTATAAATGACAAGTTCCTCAAACACTATCTGGTTCAGTAAGGTTTGTTTCATTCTCATTTCATTGTAAATATTCGTCTCATTTTAGTTTTCAAGGAAGGAATTTTGATTCAGTGTGTCAGCAGAAAATTGAATCGCGGAGTCAAGGCCCTAAGTTTATGCTGAGTCTGGTCAAAACTATGTCAAGAATGTCTAGGTTGTATTTTTCCTTTCTATTCTTACAGATTTTGGAAGTCGAATAAGGACCAATGGTCAGGCACCTGGTCTGTTTTTCTTTTCCACCTCACTAGGAGGATAGCATCCCCATTGGATCCAACTATTAGCGTCGTCATTTTTCCAGTTAGAATCATTCTTAGTCGAGTCATAGTATGTGTGTCAAATCATGTGAGGTCAGGTACCAAACAACGAATGGGTCAAAGTCGACAAGTGTTCGGTTGGCCTTTGGAGTTGGGAAGGGATGTCAGAACCAAAACATGTGTAAGGGGTAAAGGTATTTTCCCAAAGAGTTGGGTCCTGTTAGAAGAGAAATTTTTATGTGCCAAAGGTCGACGCAAGTTGTTAAATAGAATTCATGTCAAAAGATGAAGTGACCATCATCAACCCATTATGAATTCAGAAAGAATGAAAAATCATGGTGCTTGTATCACGTATGCTCTGCAGCTCTTATCAGTTGTACTTTACATGCCCTGAAGTGTACTTGTCGCACAGATGTGTTGCAAAAATATTTTGCTTGATTCAAAACCTCCTGTCACCATGGATTCAGTTTTCCCTAGAACAGTTCCATCTCTCATCCTCCCAATTATAAATTCCTATCGATCTGTATCTATTATGTTCACCAGCCAAGTTTATGCACTTCCTGTAATTTTTGTCGCGAGCCTGGGTAGATCAAGATTACTGCCTTGGTCCCATGCCAAATCCACCGCGCATAGAAAAAATATGTGTTGCACCATGGGAACATCCCATAACATAAGGAAGGGTTCACGAAGTGGTAGAAATACTGGGCCCGAGCCTGAAATTTTTACATTGGTCAACAAATATATGGATATCAAAGATCTTTTGAATAGGTCGGATGCATGGTCTTTTGCAGACAAATCCAAGGATTCAATATGAAACTAGCGAAGCAGTTCGCACTCAGGTTCAATGGGTTCCACGTGGTAATTGGAGGTGTCACTTTCCAGGTGACAGAGGAAAATTTGTCGACCGCAACAGAGATCCCTCCATGTGCTGAAAGGTGGTTTAAAGGCATGCCTTTGGACGTGCGGGGCTACGAAGATTTCATCAAACCAGAATGTTTAAATGGGAAAGTCAAAGTGGGCATCATAAGTAGATATCTGCAAGAGACCTTTCGGAAACTCATGGGAGTGATTAGGAAATATTTCACCTGTGAGGGAAGGTTTGACAAAACACATTCGCATCACATGATGCATTTCACAAGGAGGAGACAATTAAATCTACCTTTCTTATTACACCAAATCCTCCGAGAAATGGAAAACATCCTCTAGGCTTAAGAAAACCAACCGAAGAAGAAACGATCTCATGTATCGTTGATTAAATTTTTTATAGTTGAGGAGTTGAGGCGATTGGGAAACAACTGGGATTCGTTTCTACTTATAACAAGCATCCCTAGGGATCCAAAATGAGATTACCCTATATCCGCAAAACGAGTAACATCACACTACGTAGAGGTTGTAACAGGAAGGGTTGTGGAGGAAGGAAAGACATTGGAAGCCCTATCGCCTAAACAGTCGATTCCCCAGAGAAGGGGCAGGCTAAGGAACAATATGGAAGCCAGGGAGACCCAAGTCCGAATCAAACCATGCACAAAGTCAGTCGTTGAAGAGTTACTCATGCATGCCATATAGATGGAACCTCTCAATGACCCAAGTCGAGAAAGCTGCGAAAGAAGGAGAAGGGAAGACACTAAAGGCACAGATATTCGTGAACCATCATAGTAGATGAAGCAAGCACAACTCACTATTTCTAAGATATACTAGGAAAATAGGGAGCTGAGACAACAGTTAGCAGTGAGGACACTTCAAGCATCAACATCGCAAGGTCGAGAGGGAAACGTAATTTGGCTCAAGAAACAACTCAGGGAAGCACAAGATACAATCATCCAGCTATGAGAAGCACAGAGGATGTCATATGAAAGAAATGAAAATCACTTCGAGGAATATGAATCGACCATGGACAACGTTTGTATAGCTCTGGCCAGCGCGCAGAAGAAGCTGAAAGGGAATGCGGTTCTGCAAAGGAAAGTGATGAATCTGAAAATACGCAACTGGTCTCTCATGAGAATGCTTTGGGTATCAAAATTGCATACGAGAACAAAAGCATGATTAACAAACTCTATTTCTTGTCTTCTCATACGTGGAATGGATTTTGTCTCCTGGCATCCTATTTCCTACCGGGAGGTAGGGACTCTGATAGATACCCGTACGGAAAACATACGATGCGCAGTGATGGAATCTCATCCATTGCAAAGGACATGCGTACATTGGACATGCGATAGTTTGAAGAAAGGCGTTGTTCCCTAACTGGGGTCATCATTTTAGAAGCACCTGTGATGGTCTGCAGTCACCCACCAGATACACACAAAAACAAACGATCGCACGACATAAATCAAGGTCGTTACAATGGGTGGAAGGAGTCTAACAGAGAACTTGATCATTTAGATACCTTTTCAAAGGAAAGCATCGACACATCACTCTCTAATGACGAGATATTGTTGATAACTGAACTATCGTGGAAAATGAAAAGGGCTATGAGGTGACCGAGTGCATTCAGTTTCTTTTTTTAGTAAATTTCCGTACGAATATTCATATGGGAGAGACTACTCGTAACTAAATTTCTAGGGATAGTAGTTAGAGCACAAGGGAGCCTGAGCAACACACCCTTCTCTATATATTCCATCATTTCAATGTAAGCTAGGTTGGTTGGAAAAATAGTGTAGACAATGAATATTGAATGTATCTTTTGATCCGATTGAAACATAATGGAAAGGTCCTGAAGCTTTGATGAAAATATTCTAACAATGGCAATTTGATGTATTGTATTTTTTCTTTGCGTACGTGCTTTCCTGTGTTCTTTATATTCATATATATATTTTTTGTCTAAATCGGAATGTGATTTTGAATCTAGAATTCACTGTGTGGTGCTCTAGATTTTCACCATTTAGATGGTTGTGCTTCTTCTAAGTGAATTCTGAATTCATCCCTAGTGGTGCTCCAAGTTTCTTCATGTGTTTTCTCTCACCACACGCAATGATTTTTAAATGAAAGATTGTTGCTCATTTAGCCTTTATCCTCTCAAGTTTAGTCACTAAGTCATTTGTTTCTATCGTTTTCTTAAATCGACTCCATAGCCCAAGGTCTTGTTTTATTTCTCCAATAGAACCAAAAATATTGTTTAAAGGTGTTAAATCTAGCCGATAGTTTAAAGACACATCCTGTACATAGAAAAATCTCTAGAGAGAGCCCTCTCTAGGTTGGAAAGGATAGTTTTCGGCCTCAAAGTTGGTTTGTAGGTTTCCTCTGTCATTCGCTTTCTCAGCCGAACGAAGTTTAGAGAGCGCTCAAATTCATGTGATTTATATAAAGTAGAAATAATGGCCACATGGAATACATAGTGGATCCATGCAAAAAGTAAATCACGACCACAAATGGATACATAGTGGATCTGTGTCTCAAAATAAAAATTAGAGGATATATGGAACCAATGGAGTGAAAATATTGATCCTCTACAAGTACCAATGTCAAAGGTGTGGTACAATATATGTTGGGTAGAAGTAAAAAGATGTGATGCTCGTACTTCACCCGAAGTCTTCAAAATGATCTGTCATGGTACAAGTCTACACAATGTGAATAGATATATAGAGTGTTAAGAATGGCTGGAATAAATAAGAATAAGGTATCCTCCACCTCACCCATTTATCATTAAAAAACTCACAACCATGTCTCAAGGCTCACGAATAAGACAAGAAACCCTGCACCTTAAACTTTTATACCACTCGAATTTGTTAAACCATGCAAAATTTTCTTAATGATTGGTGCTCCTTTGTGGGTGGAAAGGGAGCACTAGTTTCAGAGATCAACACCCCTTTAGTGTGGATGGGGAGCATCAATTTGTCAGAGCGTCAATGCATATCTAACATTGCTCGGGGAATGTCGATGAGCTACTACTTACTCAATCACTCCTTCTTGTGCTCACAAGAGACCTACACACAATTCGCCTTGGCTCACCTCTGTCACCTACTCAACCTTCTCTGATACAACTTGTTGGGCAGTGGAAGAACAACAAAGAATCAACAAGCAAGATTAAACATGCATAAAAAACCAAGAACAACAATCACACAATTGACACAGTGATTTATGTGGAAACCCAATGCGGGAAAAAACCACGGGAAATGATATTTGGTATTCTTATTATTCAAGGCATACAATCATCATCTCCTCACACACACTCTACTCTCTACACATATTTCATTCCACATGGCACTATCACCTCTATGTGTATGCTCGTATATATAACATCTATCACTCAGTTACACAAATTGATCATGAATAAATCACATAGTTACACAAACAATTCATAAATAGATTACACATTTTACAATGAATACATGCATGTACATTCTTGATTTAGCTGAAATGCATGTGCATGAAAAAATGCATTGACATGTTTACAACATTTTCCTAAACCAAAATATGTTTACCATAACTATAAGCTACGCACAAAATTTTGATCCATAATGACTGAAATCATTCTTGGATCCCCAATAAGAAGTGAGATGTTTTAGAAGAGTAATGTTCCCAATGCCTAGTGTAGCACACTTTCCTATTAAAAATCTATATACACATTGTTTTCTCTCTGTTGTATATATAATTTTTTTTAACTGCACGTTATTTTGCAAAATAATTTACCAACATTTTTTTTTCCAAAGCACGTATACACCTCCATCCACTTCACAAATTTAGTTACTTGATTAAGATTAGTTATGAGATAGAGTTAGATAAGATAAAAATATATATAATTTAAGGAGTTAGAATAGCAAGTTGTTAATAATTTGGTAAGTGAAGTGATTATGGGTGAGACACATTATATTACTTTTATAAACAAAATAACCCATGCCAATAAAAACTTTTCCTTCCCAAAACATTATATAATAACAATTCTTTATCAATATATTTCCTTTAATAAAATATATAAAAAATCCATGGTAAAACATTTTGATATAAAAAAATATCTTCTTCAATATATTTCCTTTAATAAAATATATACCAATTGATCAGTAGAATTTTTTTTATTCTTCTCATATATCTAACATGCTTCATATAGGAGCTTCAACGATCATTTTCTTATTATTTAAATTAAAGGAGATTTTAAAATTGTGAAAAATAATGTCAATATATTATAGATATTGGGAAATGTAGGGTATCAAGAGGCTTATATGTATTAAAGGTATACAAATATATGTTAGTAAAAATAAAAGAGTTTTCTATTGAAAAGATATATGAGAAAACAAAAATATTTTAGTAGATATTTTTTAATAATTTGCGAAATTAAGAGTATTCTTTAATATCCTAAATTCTATGTCAAAAGGTCAATGAATAAAGACCTGTAGTCTTTCAATCTGATATACCAGTTAGTGAAACAAACAACTAATAGTATGACCCCATATATTTTGTTATACATAAAATCACGAGCTTTGAAAACAACTTTCTCAATAACACTCATTACCCTAGGCTGCAACCACTAGTACGAGCCATAGATTTTATGTAGGTATCTTTCAAAGAATAAAACAACAATACTAAGAACAATAAAATGCATCCCAAGAGAAGTCAAAAATTAATAACAACTCATACATTCCATCAAAGTAGAACAAAATGCCATGATTTCCAATGCTGAATAACTATATTGTACTCAATATTTTTACCGTTCCACTATTTTGACACACACAAATGCAATGTAAATTTCAAACTTGAGCATATACACTACACTTCCAACAAAAATTTATATAATAAGTTAATAATATTGTCAAAAAATTTGTGTGTCTTACAAAACAAGGGTTACATGGCAATGCAGTCCATGCCTAGTTAGTTGGGAAATATATGTTAAACAATGAAACTTAATATAACTAAATGCACATGTAATGAATAGTTTTTGTCAAAAGATAATAATTAAATAATACATATAACGACGAATAATAACATCAATGTTGATGCAATAGGACAATGACAAGAACAAACAAAAAACAAGTAAAAACATTTAGCTTAAGACTTTGTTAAAAACAAGTAAAAACATTTAGCTTAAGACTTTGTTAAAAACAAGCAAAAATGCAAAGTATTTAATGTAAAGTAAACCTTAGTAAGTAAGTGAAATGTTCAATGGGGAGGTTATCATATGCTAGAAGAAAATAAGTGAAATGTTCATTGGGAAGGTTAGCTTATGTGGGAAACAATGTAAAGTGTTTGCACTATAAACATTTAGGATAAAACTTTGTAAAAATATGCAAGAAGGTAAATTGTTCATTGTGAAGTAAAGTTTAATAAAATTTTAATGTCCACTAAAATTTAGTATTTAAATAGTAAATGATCAATGTGGAGTAAAAATTAGTAAGTAAATAAGTGAAATGTTGAATGTTTAACATCGTCTAAGTTAGCCTAGTTCTTGTCAAATTCTTTTTTTCTCTTTTAAACGTCAAACCTAAATAATCAATTAACATCAAGTAAATAACTTATTTACACATTTTCATATGTTTACACCATAGTTCATCATTGTCAACTTAATCGATGTTAGTAAGGTTGTGAATTGAGTAATAGAATCTTCTCACAAGATTGCTAAGGAGGTTGGTCAACTTTGCACAAGGTTGTGCAATTATCTTTTCCCACTTTGGGTAAATTTTAATTCTCAAATGATATTAATTGAATTTAGATTTCACAATGTTGTGCAACAAATTTCTGTCATTGACAACTTGTCTAAAAGGCTCATCATTTCTCATCAATTTATCATATCAAAATTATGATTCCTCCATAAGGTTCAATAATTTTATTTCTCTACATCAAGTTTTCATATCAAACAATATTATCATAATAATCTTCAATAATCAAACATTTTCAAGTTTACAGTTATATAATACAATGTTAAATGTTTTGATAACAATTAAATTTTGTCAATTTACATTGCAAGTTATAAAAACACACAACCCTCTTATTGAAGAATACAAATTGAAATTGGTTTATTTATATATCCATAATATAACTAGAACACAAATCCTTCCAAATTAAGCTTACACCAAA
>JZKD02S0895540.1:66276-141429 GCA_000966675.3 Picea glauca
CGATACGGACGATCGTGCGACACGTGTCCTTCTTCAGACGGACGGCTCAGATTAACTCTCGGGGTTTCGAGACTTACGATGTCTTGTTTCTTTTGACCTTGGGAACTCCGATTTCTCGAATGGAGATATGCTGACTCGCTCCTGATTTCCGACACCTGTCCCTCAGATGGATGGTCCCGATCATCGATGCCTCTGCTGATGTCACACGTGGTTTGACACGTGTTAACTTCTGCCACGTGTCACCCTAATTCGTTACCCATATGTGCCTCAATTGCTTGAATCAGTATGACACTTGTCACTCCCTGGTTGTGCCATGTGTCACTTTACTGACGTGATCTGTTGACGTGTGTTGGATCGACGGTCTAGATCGCTTGTTATCCAACGGCTGTGATTAACTCGTGAAATCGCATATCGCGATTTCGGGGTTTTCATTGTCAAGTGTTCTTTTCATATTGAAATCGTGATCCTCGATTCTTTGATAAGGCCTCCTGGCTGCCATGCGTCCATGTGAATGAACGGTCCATATCCCTGCTTGATTTAACGGCTGCGATCAAATCGCAAAATCGCATATCGCGATTTCGGGGTTTTCGTGGTCATTGTTCATGAGACTCATGGAAGTCCGATTCCCGATTCTTCGATGAGCAAGATCAACGGTCCATATCTCAAGCTTTCTTTTAATGGTTGCGATCAAATCGCGAAATCGCATATCGCGATTTCGGGGTTTTCGTTGTCGAGTGAACTTTGCATTTTAAAATCGCGATCCCCGATTCTTCGATGGCTTATCTCCCTCGCAGCTTCTGCATATCTGACAGCTGTCAGGGTTTGCTTCCAATCTGATGGCTTAGATCACTTCTTTTCTACGCTTAACTCCTGCGCTTAACATCTGCGCAGCTTCTCTCGATCCAACAGCTATCGGGATTTTCGAGTGAGATCCGACGGTTCTCGGTCTCTTTCCTATGCTTCTTGCGCATATAAGACTGCTATTCCTCCTGAGCTTAATTTCTTTTGTCTTCTGTTTTCCTGTCATCTTCACTGTTGTACTTTCCATCAATGACAAGCATATGCTAACTGTTACACATTTCCAACAAAGGTAATGGCCACGGGGAAGAGAAAGTAAGGAAGGAATGGCCAAGTCTAAAAGCGCATGGTTCGAGATCGCAGTTCTCAGGTGGGCGGGTTAAAAAGAAGGCATCTATTGTTCAGTGTTCTACAAGTAGCACACAAAGTTCCGCAATATATAAATTGAGAAGAGGACTTGCGGGCTGGTCGAGATTTGATAGACCATCTTTAGTTTCTGGATCACGGGTTGTCGGGTTGGTTGTAATGTCCCCAAGGCCGAGCCCTGTTGTAAATCATGTCTATGAAGTAGAAAGATTGCATTATGAATTGTGATTATGTTTTATAGGCTGGTGAGCCAAGTTTATATAAGTTGGTGGGCTTAAGTGTTACTATGCCAGAGAGACTAAGTGTTAAGGCTGGGAGCCTTCTTTTGTATATGTAATCATGCAACACATTAATAAAAATATAAACACCACTACGTGCATAACGACCACAATGAATGAGTGATGGGGGACTAAGCTTCCACAGAGTGGGTAAAGGATTGGGGGCTGGAATTGGAAAGAGAGGATAAGTGTTGAGCCTAGGGGCTTAAGTCCTTGGGAATAATATTTTAATATTATTACAAAAGCCATGTGAAATGTGATGTTTTATCCGATGTTCTTTGGAACGACAAGTGATTTCCAAATGGCAAGGAATGAGATTCATGGGTGACAAATGTCAACCCAAGCGCATGTAGTTAAAACTTTTGAGTTGAGCCATGATGGGGGTTCCTCCTCCATTCTACCATTGACTGTCTGAACCGGAAATCTGGTATGACCTCTACAAGTATACCCTCACACAACTCTAGAAAACCAAAAAAAAAGGCATGTGTTGATTTCTGGAGGAGCCAGTACATCCTCTGTCAAAACCATCTAGTCTGTGTTCGACCTCCCATTCTCCATCCTCCGTCTAAACTCGCGGGTGTCTAGGATCGACCATTGTTTCGATGTTTGATCTAGGGAATCCTTACCTGAACCATTAAGTCTCTTCATGGTATCTCTATACACCCTCACGCATCCCCGAAACCTGAGCCATGAGTCTGTCTTGTATTGTTGGTTTGGGAAAAAAAAATGTCTCGTAATTGCTGAGCTTGGTTATGCTGTAGCATCTGTCTGTCACCAATTTTGGGAAGCCTGTGTCTGTGTTTCCAGTGAACTATTTTGTTCATGCAGTGCTTGATTGTGTGTGGCTTTCGAACCATTGTATGTTCGTGTGGAGCCTCGTGGTTGCCCGAATGTGTTGGAAATCGAGTTGAAGAGGGAGTCTGTCTGGCATGTGTGTAACACTCTTTCCAGGTGAAGGAGTCTATTGGGAAGTGGTATTCTTCTAGAGAGAGTCCAGCACCATCTACAGAGCTCTATGTCTTCCTGATCTAGCCTGTCACCAAGACCCAGACAGGGAGGTGAAGCACCGATGGACTCTATTTGTGAAGGTGTATACTCCCGGGCGGAACATGCATGTGGGGAATGAGAGTCTGTGAGTAGTGGGCGTTAGAAAGCATCCTGGGAAGAATCCTTCCAGTTATTATGTGCAGTTCTCCCTGTAACCTCAACCTAGACTAGGATTCCTTGCCTTGGGTGGAGCTTAGTCCCAGCTCGGGGGTGACCCACTACTAAGAGTGATGAGCAACGTGGTCTAAGGATGGGAGGTTTGTGGAAGGCTTGCACGTGGTTGGTGGAATTACCATGGTTTCAAAGATAAGTATGCGCTTATGCTTAATATTATGTTTTGCATGCCTGTGATGCTTATATGTATCATTTATTCTGTTGTGCATATGAATTATTGTTAATGCCATGGATTATTTATGTTAGTAGTAATCGTGTGGTTACTCTGAGTTAAATGTGTTGAATTTGATTTAAATGCATGTTATTAATTAAGTATGATAATGATGTTGTTCCGCACAGTAGCGTTTTCCCAGCCAGTGGGATCACGGTCGGGGAGGTGTTTATAGTTTGGTATCAGAGCCTAGTTTCAACGCTGATCCTGGATGGGCCGGATAAGCGGTCTTTGGATCAAGGTTTTGAGAAGAAATTGTGTCTAGAGGACTAATTTCAGACCCCAGAATGTTTCTGAGTGTCAACGGACTACTTGACCATTTTACAAAGCTCAGGAGGGATAACACCTTTGAAGTGTTCAAAGGGAGATGGAGATCGAAACCGTCACATAGAAATTAAGTTCAGGAGGGAGAACACTCACTCATTGGGCAGAAGTCATTGAGGAGTGAATCGGGCGGTCAGAATTCTCCGTGGAGAGCTCACAAAATCATGAGGACCGTAGGATCCAGTGGAGCTATACGGTGATTAGGAGTTGGACAAACTCACCACCCTAATATCAAGAATCAATGTGAACCATTGATCGTGGTCAATATGAGCTGTTGATTTCGTTTCAACCCATGTCATTGGATCATTTTGCAAATTCGGGGTTCGTGAGTTTGGAGGGCAGACGAAATTCTTGGTTTCGCGAAGTTCCTAGTTGTGAGGAGAAGGAAAGGAGATCCATATCGTTGGATCCAAGCCACGGGAGAACCATTGGATTAGAACCTTCGTGGGGTATCACGTATCGAGGGTTTGGGGGTTGAAAGAATTTATTTTCGACTGTGAAGTCACGAAGTGTTGAGTGCGGAGGGATCGTACGAACAAGTAGCACATCCGTTAGGTGGGGGCCGAATGGTTGATAGGTGGACCTTCTTAAGGACACTATGCATCACTACCTTGGTGGGCGACAACTATGCTATGGGCCCGGAGGGTAAGGAAATCGAATTTTCAGAAGTCGGACGTTGGAGAGGGAAGCGAGTATGAGAGCCCCAAAATCCCAAAACCCAAAGTTTCATTTGGAGAACCTTGTAGAACCTAGAATTTTAGCGTTTGATCACAGCCCATGGACGCATGGGTTGGGGACTAAGAAAATGGGAGCTATCATCCAAAAATTACAGAGCTGAGCAGAACTTGAAAAATTCATGGAATCGAAACGTTTTCTTATTCCCGTTGGTTTATGAATGTTGTAGTTTTATTAAGGGTTTAAGGCCTGACAAACTTTGGTTGACTGCATGTTGTGTGTGCAGAGTTCAATGAGTGTCATGACAGTCATGAATTGATGCCGAGTATAGAAATGGAAGAGGTGCAGATTGCTTCCAATTCAGAGAATGAAAGAGAAGGAAGGGATGTCAACTTGGGAGTCGAAGGATCGAACTACAATGGGCATGGAAGAGAATTGGATAAGGAAGGGTATGTGATGAAAATCATTGAAAGATTGTAGAAATATGACCAGGCTCACCGAGTCGATAGTCGAAAGCTCATGAGGGTCAGGGATCAGCAGGGTGAATTCATCTTAAGGATGTTGAAGAGCCTGGAAAGAATAGAAAGAAAATTTGAAAAGGAGAGTGACACAAGCAAAACAAGGAGTCGCAGGACCCCTAAGAGAAAAAGAAGATCGAGGAGTGGTAGTAGACATCGTCGTCGCTCCCCAAAGAATTCCGATAAGGAAGCACATAGTAGTTCAAGCCCATCGCCTACGAGAAAACACCGAAGATCTGGAGTGGATGAACTGAAAGGGGAGATGAACAAGATTAAGCCTCCTATGTTTGATGGAGAACATAAGAAGGAGGAAGATGTTGAAACGTGGTTTCTCGGCATGAGTAAATATTTCCAACTGTAGAATTATTCCTCTCGTGCAGAAGGAAGAATTGTAATGTATCAACTAAAAGGAAAAGCATCCATGTGGTGGGATCAGCTTGTGCAGGTGCAACACGTTAGAGAGAAATATATCACATGGAAGGAATTCAAGAGGTATTTCGAGAGGAAATACCTGACTAAAAGATACTATGATAGAAAGATGAAGGAGTTCTTCGAACTTAAGCTGGGCAACATGACCATTGATGAATACGAATGAAGGTTTTTGGAATTACTGAAGTATGTTCCATTCATCAAAGATGAGGCTGTCAAGATTCAGAGGTATCTAAGTGGACTGCCACCTCCCATTGGTGGCAAGGTTCAGTATGATGATCCTAAGACTATGGAAGGAACAATAAGAAGAGCGAAATTCTTATATGAGTAGCAAACAAAAAAGCCTACCTTTCGGAAGGCTTGGGATGACCAGAAGAAGTTTAAGAAAGAACAGAGGCAGAAAGGAAACAAACCTCCATTTTTCAGAAATAATCCTCAAGGACATCCATCGTTTAGAGAGCTGAGAATGGCTGAAGTGGGAGAACAAAGGCTAAGACAGATGCCCATTCAGTGTTGGGGCTATAAAGAGAACCACAAGTACAAATATTGTCCCCATAAAGATGGCAAAGCAAGAGATGTCCATAATGTTCAACAAGCTGAAACAGTGAAGGACGTGGGCAGTAGAATGCTAAAGATCTATGCGGCCCTGGACAACAAGCAAGCTGAATTTCAGGTGCACATGATTGAAGTGGAAGGTATGATTAACAACCAACCATTTATTATTTTAATTGATTTAAGGGCTGGCCATAGTTATATAGACTGTAGAGTGGTGGAAAGTTTTCATTTATTAAGAAGCAAACATGAAAAGTCTTGGTTAGTGCAGTTGGCTACAGGAACCAAGAGAAAAGTCACTGAGTTGGTTAAGTCATGTCCTATGGAAATGAAGGGATTAAGCACGAAGATTGAATTGAATATTTTTCCTTTAGGCTCTTATGACTGTTTAATTAGGATGGACTGGTTGTACCAGCACCATTCCATCTTGGACTGTCGTAGCAAGGAATTTACATGTCTGGATGAGGAGGGAAATCAAAAGATAGTCCAAGGAATTCCTAGAGCTATTATTGTTAGAGAAATCTCAGCAATGAAGCTAAAGAAGTGCTATAGAAAAGGCTATCAATTGTTTGCAGCTCGTGTGGAGGAAGCATCTAGAGATGAAGTCTCAAAGGTTGGAGACCATGCAGCACTAACAGAGTTTGAAAACGTATTTCAGGAGGTACCCAAACTACCTCCGAAGAGGGATATTGATTTCTCTATAAATTTGATGCCTGGAGCAGCTCCAGTGTTGAAAGCTCCTTATAGAATGAGTATGCTAGAACTAAAAGAGTTTCAATTTTAGCTTGAAGAGCTTCTAAATAAGGGGTACATTCATCCAAGCATGTCACCTTGGGGTTCCCCAGTCCTATTTGTGAAGGATAAGGATGGGACGTTGAGGCTGTGCATTGATTTCAGATAGCTGAACAAAGTAACTGTCAAGAACAAGTATCCTCTGTCGAGGATCGATGGTCTTTTCGATTAGTTAAAAGGTGAGAAAATATCTTTGAAAATAGATTTCAGATCGGGATATAACCAGGTAAGAATAAAGGATGAAGACATCAGCAAGACCGCCTTTAGAACAAGGTATGGTCATTACATGTTCACAGTGGTGCCGTTTGGACTGTCGAACGCACCTGCTATTTTTATGTGCTTGATGAATGGTGTATTCAGGGACTATCTAGACAATTTTTTCATAGTCCTCCTGGATGACATTTTGGTGTATTCCAAGTCAGAGGAAGAGCATGAACAACACTTGAGGATGGTGTTTCAAGTGTTGAGAGAACACCAACTGTATGTCAAGTTGAGTAAATGCTCATTTTATCAAAGGAAGATCCATTACTTGGGCCACATTATTTCAGAAGAAGGTATCATCATGGATCCTGAGAAGGTTGAGGCCATCAGAGAATGGTAGGTGCCAAGGAATGTGGTGGAAGTTAAATCCTTTATGGGTATAGAGGGATATTACAAAAGGTTTATCGCAGGGTTATCAATGATAGCTCACCCTATCACTTCCTTGCAAAGGAAGGAGAAAAAGTTTCAGTGGACTGAAGAGTGGGAGAAATGTTTCTAGCGATTGAAGCAGTTGTTAACCAGTGCTCCAATCTTGAGGATTTCTGATCCAAATGTGGATTTCGTGGTGTGCACAGATTCGTGTAAAGAAGGGTTGGGAGGATTTCTCAGTTAGAATGGATTTGCAATCTGTTATGAGTCGAGGAAGCTGAAAGAGAACGAAAATAATTATGCCACTCACGATTTGGAGTTGGAAGAAATCGTTCATGCTCTGAAGAAATGGATACATTACCTCATGGGAAGGAGATTTGAATTGAGAACAGGCCACAATGATCTGAAATATTTGTTTGATCAACCAACCTTAAACGCTAGACAAAGTAGGTGGCTGAAATTTCTATGTGAGTACGACTTTTAGATCAAGCATATCAAAGGAAAGGAGAATAAGGTGGATGATGCACTCAGCAAGAGGGTGCATGAATTACATGCTACATCCATTAGCATGTATCAGAATGATATTAAAAGAAGAATTTTGGAGGTTGCAAATGTAGATCTACAGTACAGGGAATTGGTAGCCAAGCTACAACAGGGTAAGATGCCACAAAATATGGAAATTTATAAATTGGAAATAGATGGAATACTATTGTACAAGAACAAAATTTTTGTACCCAATGCCCAGTGCTTGAAACAAATGATTTTGCAGGAGATGCATAATGTGCCTTATGTAGGGCACCCTGGATATCAGAAAATAGTAGCAACAGTCAAGATCCATTACTTTTGGCTGAATATGAAGAGAGAGATCGTTGAATACATCGCCATATGTATGTAATGACAGAAAGTTAAAGCTGATCATAGGCACCTAGCAGTGTTGTTGCAACCTTTACCCATTCCTGAGTGGAAATGGGAAGTGGTGACAATGGATTTTATTACAAGAATGCCCAGAACAAGAAAGCTGCATGATTCGATCATGGTAATGGTGGACAAGCTTACAAAAGCTACCCATTTTATTACACTGAAAACTACTCACAAGGAAGTAGATGTTGTTGATATTTTCCTAAAGGAAGTGGCACGATTGCATGGAATTCCTAAAATGATTGTGTCTCATAGAGACCCGAAATTCACCTTGAATTTCTGGAAATGATTGTTCAAAGGATTCAGAACGAATATGAACTTTAGTACAACTTATCATCCTGAGTCTGATGGACAGACAGAGAGGGTGAACAGAGTAATAGAAGACATACTGAGAATGTATGTGATGGACAAACCATCAAGATGGGAAGACTACCTGCACTTGGTAGAATTCGCCTATAACAATGGGTATCATGCATCATTGAAGATCATCCCGTTTGAAGCACTTTATGGAAGAAAGTGCAATACTCTAGTGAGTTGGGATAATCCAGATGATAGAGCAGTAGTTGGGCCAGAGTTGCTCAAGGAGATGGAGAACCAAATCATAAAAATTAAACAGAATTTGAAAGCTGCCCAGGATAGGCAGAAAAGTTATGCTGATAAGAACATAACCCACAGGGAGTTCAAAGTGGGTGATCATGTTTTCCTGAAAGTGAAAGCTAACAAGAGTTCCCTGAAGCTGGGAAGTTGCGCCAGGTTGGCAGCCACATTTTTTGGGCCATTTGAAATTCTGGAAAGGATTGGGCCAGTTGCATATATGCTTGCATTACCTGCATCTATGACTGTACATAATGTGTTTCATGTTTCATTGCTTAAGAAATATATACCAGATGCTAATCATGTTATCGATTGGAATGTGATTCAGGTCGAACAAGAAGGTGACGTGGAAGTGCATCATGTGCGCATATTGGATAGGAAAAACAAACAGCTACGGAATCGAGCTATAAGGCTTGTAAAGGTCCAGTGGACCTAGTAAAGTCCTGAGGACGCGACATGGGAGCATGAAGATGTCATGCGGGCAGAGTACACACATCTTTTTGAAAATTTTGAAAACCTTGCAAATGCAGTGTAAAGTTGTACTGAGGACAGTGCAAAAATAAGGGGAGGGGATTGTAATGTCCCCAAGGCCGAGCCCTATTGTAAATCATGTCTATGAAGTATAAAGATTGCATTATGAATTGTAATTATGTTTTATAGGCTAGTGATCCATGTTTATATAAGCTGGTGGGATTATATGTGTTATTAGGCTGGAGAGTTTAAGTGTTAAGGCCGAGAGCCTTCTTTTGTATATGTAATCATGCAAAACATTAATAAAAATATAAACACCGTTGCATGCAGATCGACCACGATTAATGAGTGATGGGGGACTAAGATTCCATAGAGTGGGTAAGGGATTGGGGGATGGAAGGTTGGAAAGAGAGGCTAAGTGTTGAGCCTAGGGGCTAAACCCAAGGGTTTAAGTCCTTGGGAATAATATTTTAATATTATTCCAAAAGAAATGTGAAATGTGATGTTTTATCCTAAGTTCTTTGGAAGGATGAGTGACTTCCAAATGGGAAGGAATGAGCTTCATGGGTGACAAGTGTCAACCCAAGTGCATGCAGTTAAAATTGTTGAGTTGAGCCATGATGGGGATTCCTCCTCCAATCTATCGTCGACTGTCTGAACCGGAAGTCTGGTATGACCTCTGTAAGTATACCCTCACGCAACTCTGGAAAACAAAAAAAAAGGACTGTGTTGATTTCTGGAGGAGCCGGTACACCCTCTGTCAAAACCGTCGAGTCTGTGTTCAACCTCCCATTCTCCATCCTTCGTCTAAACTCGCAGATGTTCAGGATCTACCATTGTTTCAGTGTTTGATCAGGATCTTTGTACACCCTCATGCATCCCCGAAACCTGAGCCGTGAGCTTGTCTTGTATTGTTGGTTTGGGAAAAATCGAATGTCCTGTAATTGTTGAGGCTGGTTATGATGTAGCATCTGTCTGTCACCAATTTTGGGAATCCCATGTCTGTGTTTCCAGTGAATTGTTGTGGTCGTGCAATGCTTGAATATGTGTGGCTTGTGAACCATTGTATGTTCGTGTGGAGCCTCGTGGTTTCCCGACTGTGTTGGAAATCAAGTTCAAGAGGCAGTTTGTCTGGCCTGTGTGTAACACTCTTTCCAGGTGAAGGAGTCTGCTGGGAAGTGGTTTTCTTCCAGAGAGAGTATAGCACCAACTACGAAGCTCTAAGACTTCCTGATCTAGCCTATCGTCAAGACCCAGAGAGGGAGGTGAAGCACTGATGGACTGTGCTTGTGAAGGTGTATACTCCTAGGCGGAACAGGCATGTGGGGAATGGGAGTCCATGAGTAGTGGGCATAAGAAGGCATCCTGGGAAGAATCCTTCCAGTTATTCTCTGCATTTCTCCCTGTAACCTCAACCTAGACTAGGATTGCTTCCTTGGGTGGAGCTTAGTCCCAGCTCGAGGGTGACCCACTGCTGAAGGTGATGAGCAACGTGGTCTAATGCTAGGAGGTTCGTGGAAGGCATGCATGTGGTTGGTGGAATTATCACAGTTTCAAAGATACGTATGCGCTTATGATTAATATTATGTTTTGCATGCTTGTGATGCTTATATGTATCATATATTCTGTTGTGCATATGAATTATAGCTAATGCCAGGGATTATTTATGTTAGCAGTAATCTTGTGCTTACTCTGAGTTAAATGTGTTTAATTTGATTTGAATGCATGTTATTAATTAAGTATGAGAATGATGTTGTTCCACACAGTAGCATTTGCCCAGCTAGTGGGATGATGGCCGAGGAGGCATTTACACTGGTGGGGTAAAAAACGACGCTCTATTGTTCGATGCCTTGCAAATATCTTATGATAATAAATTGAGAAGAGGATTTGCGAGGTGACTGGCTCAACATTCTACTCCAGGGCTAGTGGGCTCCCACAAACGAGCAATACATATTTGTGGGTTGTACATTGGGTCGATTTCTGCCATATAGAATTTGGGTTCTTGGGCTGGCGAGTTCAAAATTGCCTAGGCAAAGAAAAGGGCTTCGTCTGACTCCCACTGCACATTTCATAATTCATGTGCAACACCAAGTCTGTGATTACTAGATCATTGTGTGTAAAAACGATGCAAAATTAAATATGTGACTTTATAAAGTATGAACATGAGATTTTATAGATCGTGTACCGATATTGCATTCCATACATGCGGGTTCTTGGACGGGAGGGGTAAAAGAATAGGCCTCTATTGTTCCATGTTTTACAGATAGCACATACAGTTCCGCGATATACAAATTGACAAGCAGACTTGCTGCGTGGCGAAGAACTTATAGAGAAATTACAGTTTGTGCATCACGCGTTGTCGGGTTAGAAGGGTTAGAAACAAGTCTATATTGTTCGATTCCCTACAAATTTCTTATGATGCACAGATCCCTTATTCCATACTTAGCCTCTTATTTGGATTGCACACTTGCTAGCTGCACACTGTGCCTCTAATGTTCTGTGTCTTGCAAATAGCAATTATAGTATGGCAATATACATATTGAAAAATGGACTTGTGAGCTGGTTGTCTCAACATTGTAGTTCTGTTGGATGGTGGGCGTGCAACGTAGTGATTTCTCGATGCAAAAAAAAAAAAAAAACACACCTGCAAACAAGTTTGACAAATTCAAAGAAAGTAAAGGAAAAATTGTTTACTATGGAACAAAGGCAGAAAAAGAATGCACATTTGCTTTGATTCGTGTACATCTCTGGGTAGGAGTTCTTTGCACCTTCTAGTTTCCCTTTCTATTTCTATCAACAAAAGTACAAAACAAAAGGGATATGAACATAAGCTTAGATGTTAAGAAAAATACAACTACTATGTACATATATACAAAAAAAAAATGAATAAGATGAATAGAGTCACAAATAGTTTTTTTGAGGATGTACCTTATTTTTTCTTTTTTTGTACAATGTATATTTTATAATTAGAGTAGAAGATCGTCTGTATGTTGACCAGAACGCTATGTGTAGAAATCAGGGATACATATATGCTTTGAAACATAGAAATATGAGTTTGCAATAAGTTTGATGTATATGTCATAATTCAAGTGCAATACCAATTGTATCATGATCATACCAATATGTGTCTAAGAAAAACATATTGTATTGATAAATGGGTACATTGGACTAGACATGTTCAATAAGTGTGTTTTGTAGATGGGCTGTGTTGTTTAGAAGAAACCACAGACTGTATTTGCACATGTAGTTTTGCAATTCTTTTGTTCTCCCAGTATTTTATAGCATGTCAATATTGAAGTCTCCTATAAGTACAATGGATCCGTTCACATGGAAATGGTCCAATGCATTGGAAATAACATTTATTATGTTGGAGAATGTTGCATGGGGAGCAGCGTACGGATTTAGTATTGCAACTTTTGTTCCATGGGATTTTTTTTTGAAAAGCACCAGTTTAACATTCTTTTCTTCGATATGTATGTGGTCCAAAATTGGTACATGTTTTTTCACCAGTATCATCACCCCATGTGTAATGTAACTTGATATGCAATTGTGATTTGGGAATTGTTTGTTCTACATGCATAATGCCATGTGTGTTTCCTGCAAGAACAAAATATCAGATTTCATTAAATCATAGTCATTCAGTATATCATCCATGTGTGCATTTAAGCTGCGTGTGTTAAGCGAGAGTATTGATACAGATGAATTTGTTTGTATGGATTGGTAATCATAATGAAGTTTCCATTTTGCGGTGGTCCTCAGTCGTTCCATCTCAATATCAACTTTTTGTTTCACTTTGAATTTATCTTTTGTCAGAGGGATTATTAAATACAACGAGTCTATGCTTCTGACATGGGATAGTGATGTGTATACAAGTCCATGTATCTGAATTCCAGCAGGTTGAAATGCAACATTATCAAGTGTTAGGCCTTGTGATCTATGGACTGTACGTGCACATTCATGTTTAATCGGAAACTATTTGCGAATATTCAGTCAACTTGTCTTTGTTGATGTCGATACTGGATTTGATATTCGCAAAATAGGAGTCCAATCGCTTGCAAGGTTTGAATTATATAGATAAGACAACTTGCTTGCTTGTCTTTTTGCCTATATGTGGTTCATGGAACTTAATCCAAAGGACATCTACTTTTTCTGTCTTCGTATAGCCTTTCAGTATTCCATCTGCACCATTCACCAATCCATCCTACGAATCATAGTTACAAGCATATATTTCAACTAACATTTATAATTCCAGTGAAAGGTTCAAAGGTAAAGTGACTGAATGTTCATGACGTGGGACATTTCCATGGTTGTCTTCTTCCAAGTCAATCGAATTGATGATGATATTCTCACCATGCATGAGAGATAGCATGTGGTTATTATGCTTTGTAACATCATTATTTCTGTAGAGCAGGTAAGGGAACGTTGGATCTGTTGGTGCAGGTCGTAAGCACCTCAAATTGATATAGGTCAAGTCATCATATGTTTGGTTGTTTGTGCGCATTCTATTCAGAATTGCAATGAATGTTTCATATGTCTGGCGCATTGTAGTATGAAACTCAAAGAATTTAATATTGTCTCTCCAGAAGTCATGGGTCATTGTTTCCATTTAACGATAGGTTGTTCAAATATCAAAGAATCTTGGATGGGTTGTGCCTGGTAAAGATCACCACAAAAGATCATGTCAATGTTTCTAAAGTATTTGGTCTGCACATGTTTTATGCTTCTTAGCTGGCGGTCAATGGAATACAAGAAGCGACTGTCAATCAAAGATGCTTCATCTATAAAAACAAGTTTGAGTTCCTCGTAAAGCTTAGATAATGTATCCAACATTTCCTTGCTAAGTTGAAGAAACTGTGACTTGTTAAAAGGCATTAAAAATGTAGAGTGGATTGTTGTTCCACCAACATTGTATGCAACTTTTCCTGTGTATGCAACTATTAGGCCCTTTGGTTTCATAGGATCAGAGAAATTATTTGAATCATATTTTTGTATAAGAATTTGGAACAATGCTTTAGCTGTGAATTTCTTGCCTATTCCTGCTCCGCCTGTAAGGAACACATGCACATGAATGTTCATGTTCAATTGTTTTTTAAGGGAAATGTCCTTTACAATTGTTTGTTGTTCGTAATTCAATAGACGTCTTATTCTGTGGTATTCATTATTTTCAATAGGAAATGATGTTTTGTAACTTGAAAACCAAGGTTGATACATTTTTCACTTTCAGCCGCTGGAGGACGAGGAAACTCTGCTTGTAAGTCATAGGACTCATAAGGAGTTCTGGTTGTTTTTGGGTTTTTGAATGTCTAATCATGATCGCCAGGGTTTTCTAGGTCATTAAGTGCAACTTCTAGATCACCCAATGTTGGATTAACATTGTAGGTAAATCTAGTTTCATTGATATGCACTGTAGTCTTAAAGGCAACATACACAACCTCCCATGTAGAGAAGTTATGTATCAATGTCTCTTCATTTTCATGAAACGGAACGTACATCAACAATTTTTCTCTACAATAGTTTTCATAGTCACAATGTTTACTGTATTTGACAAATCGTATAACAAAAGGTTTTTTTCTTTTTGATATGGGTGTCCCATTTTTTTTGTAATGCGATATGAATTCTACTAAGAAGATATGCCTAATAGGAGATGGATGTTGGATGTAATAATCAATAATAGAGAGACACATGATGGCCTCTGAATTGTCAGGTTCTTGTTGCAGAAAAACCGATGGTTTAAGCATAAGTGTGCATTTTTCAAGTGGAGATGTGTTTATGAAGACACATTTTCTTGAACTACAAGTGAGGGGCAAAGAAAGGGCAATGTGAACTGCTTGCTGAGAAGACATTTGTTGAAGATTAAGCAATTTATTTCCAAGGGTGTGTATCATTTGCATGGAATCAATATGACTTCTTTCGTGTTCTTTGCGTATTTTTTTGAATGCAGATGTCATAGATTTGTCAATCTTCGTCATATATGAGGTGCAATAGGAAGCTGAAGCATATGCATTCAGCACGTACTGTGCATCTATATTTTCTTTCCACATAACTGGCATGTCCTTGGAGAAATTGTTGTTCCAAATATGTGAGAGTTTTCGTTTAAGGAAAAGAGTTGGTTGCCTAAGCGTTATTTGTATGGCTTGGATGTAGTCATCTTCTAATAGATTTACCTGTGTCAAGAAGGCATCAAAGCTCATCATTTCATCAAATCCTCCTTGTTCTAGAAATGTGAACAAGGATTTAGATTTCTCAACAACAACACTGTCCTCTAAACTAACTGGCTCTATGATTCTTGTAGCTTTCATTGGTGAAACGAGAAAATTGTGTCTACAATGCGAGATTTTTCGTTTTCTACAACTTCTTGTATGGTAATGTCTATGGACTTTCGCAAGGTATGGTTCCAAATGATCTATATTGCATGTTATGTATGTATCCACAAATTGTTTGATCTCTGAATTCTTATCAGCTCCATAGACTGGTGCACCCTCTATCCACAACAGTGCGTGGTCATGCTCATTTACCCTATTCTCAAATTCAGTCAAAAAAAAGTAGTCTATTATTTTTCCAAAAAAAGTTTCATCATGGCATATCAATTGTTTCAAAGCATTTATTCTATGTTTATAGTATCGAGTACATGTCACCGAGTCTTTTATCATGAGGTAGTCAATGTCATTATTTTCCAGTGTATCGGTTTTTTTTTTACGTTTCCTATTACAATGCGGGTCAGAAACGAAAACCACCAATGGATCCCAACAATGCTTTGCACTTGTAAATGTGATGAAAAATGTTGGCGGCCCCAATTGTCGGATCATTGCAATTTTTTTTTTTATTTTTTTTTCAAATAGTCAGGAGAGGTACAAATGTTCTTGAAATCTATGTATCCAATATCAGATTTCAATTTTTTTTCTAGGTTTACTTTGTACTTCATATCCTTGGCCAACAACTTTATTCCTTGTAACTAGCTTTTTCGTATTCGGACCCTCATGCAGGACAAAAATTTCTCTATTATTATGCGCATTGTTTTGAAAAACAAATTTGTTATGTGATAGGAGAAGTAACTGCTTGAATGTAGTAGCTCCCATAAGACTATTTTATGATAACTAAATCGTTTTGTAATATCAGTGCTGCGTGGATCTCCATAGAACAGTGTTGGAAAGTTCATTTCCTCAGCAAATTTGTCCTTGAATATTCCATGTAGATGTTGCCCCTCGCCAGGCGCAACTTCGACAATTTTGTCTTGCAAGTCACGAATGCACTGTGAATCAGTGAATCCATGGAACAATGTTTCAGCACGTGTTTCATTCTCCAATTCATCACTTGTATCAGAATCACTAGGATTTTCCAGAGTCTCTGCAGAGTTGCCATGTTCTTCTGTGAGAACATTGTTCCAGTTGCCATTTATACAAATGTTCTCTGCTTTGTACAAGGCCCTGGAACATAATTCCTTTAATGATTTTATAACAACATGCACACACACTTTTCCTGTTCGATACACATTTTTGTATTGCAAGCGTCTTTTCAGAGCCACAACGATTGTAATTGTATTGTTAATGAATTGTGGCAACTCTTTTTTCACAACATCTAGTTGAACATGCACATTAATAATTGATCCCGTTAAGCCCATCTGGGGTCGCTTATAGCCCCAAGTTCTAATTTGGGAAAATGAAATTCGCAGAGAGACAAGACTCTCCTCAAGTTCCGTAAGTGCACTTACATCTACTAGCGGTGTATTGCATCGTATTCGGTGAGGGGTTGCAAACTGTGGCAGTTTTCCATTTCCAAGCGATCGTTTGCATGGAAGACAAACTTTCTCACTGGAAAATGGTTTATCGTGGGCTGTCAGTCGGAGGCATTCTTCTTGAAAATAGGCGTGAAAGATTTATTATTTTTTGAAAAATTCAATTGTTCACAAATTGCACATGCAATGGAAGGAGTGTTTTTCATTTGTTTCATGTAGGTCTGTCTTGCATTTTTTTTTCGTAGGGAAGTATGGGTAGAAATTGTTTCCTATTTTTCATGTACAACATGAATTTCCACAGTTGCATGACCATTCTGGGATATGCAAGCACACATGTTTATGTTTTTTTATGCACAAACAAATTTATTTACATTGTCATATGTGAGTTTCTCTCTAAAAGGAAGTGTAGCAATGTATTTTTTTCTCTCACGCGTGACCTTTTTCAATTTGTGGTAACTTACTCTACGTTTATTGCCCAAGGGAAAGATGACCTGGTGGAAATCGGGATGAATTTCACTCTCACCCAGTTTCTCAGAAACTATTTTACATTTTTTTTTCAAGGCCTCTATTTTCTTATAAGAAGTCAGATGAATTTGATGAATATTTTTTTTCAAATTGTGATAACTTACTCTACGTTTTTTGTTTAAGCCCTCTATGGCCTCATCACAACTGAAATGAATTCTACACATGTTTTTTTTGTTCAATCCTTGCCTACCCATATTGCAACCGGGAGGAATCTCATTTTGACTAAAAAACATTCCACACGTATGCAAATTCGATGTCGTTTGAGTGGCATGCACACTTAACCCTGAACTACCGATATCTCCAAGCAAAGGTTCATAATGCAAATGTTCCTTATCTGTTTTCAACAATAGGATGTGAATTATTCGATCGTAATTTGAATCGGTAACCCAAGAATGGACAGTGCCAACCAAACCTGGATCTTCATCCTGAATACCATAGACAACCATTGCAAACAGAATCTACAACCCTACATTTTCCCTTCTTCATATGGAAGTGCCATGTTCACAAGGTATTCCTGCCAACTTCCAACTACCGACATATTTTTCATGAGATATGGGCAAAGGTGCTGATGCAAGCACCTAAAAGCCTATTCACTGCCACCTATAATCCCATTGCAGAAGGACTATACAATGTAAATATGCAGTGACTGAACATCGAAGTCGGCTTCCACCAAACAACAAATTTCATTAAATAGACTATCTCCATAACTAGACACAACATTTGTTGCCAGTTGTAAACCATAACAATCTATGCCATCGAAAATATGTTTCCATTGCGATTGAAGGTCTTTTCAAATAACAAACAAGTAGATACGAGGACCGTCTATATTTCATATGGACATTTTTCTGTACAACAATGGTTCATAATGGCCACTGAGGGCATCGACATCATGGAACAAGATGCAATATGGATTGTCAGATGCATTTTTGCTAAATAGTAGATATCTTGTTTTTCTTGTCAATGATCATATGTGAACTGATATATCCAGTGAGTTAGACAACCACTGAATACAAAATGTATCTCCCCAAAGTCCCCTCTGATGTGCAGAAAGAACTGGAGATGCATGCAACCACATCTTTGAAAAATACGTAGCCACATCATGTATTCCATGCAACTGCCGAAGAAAATCAGATTCCAGTTCGTATTCATAGGACTGCAAAGCCTCAACATCACCATTTTTAAAACAGGTCAAGAAATAATTTATCAATCCATTGCGCAGCTCGGTCAACGAATACCAAAAATGAAATAGAACCTGAAATGTATCGAAAAGGCAATCCCCAACAGTATACGAGAATACATCCAATCTAAAAAGGTCATTCCTATGCAAAACCATGTCAATGTTGTCATGTACAATGGACTGTGTATCTTTTTCATACGAATCAACATCTATTACCTCTTTCATCTTTTCAACTGTCATTTTGAGGTTGTTTGCTAGCTACTTTCAGTTTCTATCAAAACAGAGAAAAGCACAGGAAAAAAATAAAAACTAGAAAAATAAAAAAAATAGTGCACCAATTCCCGTATGTATCTTTAAACCTTCTTCTTCTCAACTTGAATCCCCCTAGTTCCCATAGAAGATGAGAAGAAAACAGATCTACATTGGAAACTAAACAAAACATAAGAAAGACCGTAAAAAAATAAAACCATAACTTAACTCAGCAGAAAGAAAACTTGCAGATGCAGTTTTTTGGCCCACAGAGTAGAAGCATACACTGTGTCTACACCCCACCTGATGGTTCCATCTTCTGATAGCTCTCAACCACTTTTCGTAAAGGCCTCTGCATTGCAATTTCTGGAAAAACTATGGACGCGACATCCACTATATGAAGACGCATTGTTTCCAAGAACATAAACTAAGAGAACAGACAAAAATGGTCTCGAACAGAATATTGAAAATCACCAAGAACAGAGAAACTTACCCGTCAACAAAGGATGAGAAGACCTCAACACCCAAAAAAATGCAAACCGTAACAATAGGTCCAACAACTTGCAAAGTTGAAGAACAAAAAAGCAGTGAACAACCACGAAGAGCTCGAACCGAAAGTGCAGGACCTCAACTTTGTAAAGTTGAATCAAACAAGAACCAGAATCATCGAACGAAACAACGAACAAGGATGGAGAACAAAAGCAAGGATGCGGGCCATGAACAAAACTGTATTGCAAGGCATTTGTACAATAAACATTTAAGACTGGCAGAGCTCTTAGGTAAACAGTTAAGACAGTAAGGACCATCGAAGGGTGTAGGCCTGTGCAAGCATTTAAGAAAAGATGCAACATGGCATGACTTTTCTCTTGAAGCACGCAACAATAAAGTATAAATCAGACATAGCAATATCGTGGAGAATGTATTCAACCCAATAGAAAATGCTAAGGGGAAACATTTGAACTAATGTTAGCATTAATCCGCGTTCCACGAATGCATAACAAAATTTATGATTCAAAAAGACCATATACTACCAAATACTTTGGAAATGGAAACATATTTTACATTGGGAATAGCAATGGCGGCAATAAGACCTCCAATCAGAAAACATGATATTTTTTATTCTATAAAAATCAATATTTTCATTTCCCTTGTTCCAACAATAGACAATAGCCAAATATTTCTGGTCAACGCACAAACTAATGCCAGATCAACTATCGCTAAAGTCCCTCTATGCCTACGACAAAGACTAATAAATAAGAAATGTTGCCACTTATAATAAAGTTTATATTGTTTTTATATAAACTAAGTTATAAATGGTTTAATTATATATATAATTTTTACAAGTTCGTAATGATTGGTTTATGCTCTGGATCCTTGCATAATAAATAGGAGATGCTGCCATAGCAGTCACTACCGGCGGCCAAAAATTGTAGGGGAAAGATGGTTTAGCTCGTGGTGTAACCTATTTTAAATTTTACACTTTTCTAATAAATAGAAGGATAGAAGATTGTGTCAAATTACATTAATTATATAATTAATTTTAAACATAGAAAGAACTGAATTCTACAATAACATTTTTAATATATTAATTAATAAAATTTTAGAAAATAAAATTTTATATAATATTAATATATATATATATATATATATATATATTAATATTAAACATTATATTTAAAAGTGAAAAAAATTAATATAGATTTAATGACAAACTCATTGCTATATTCTTTTGAAGCCACTAATAAGTTAGTTGCTAAGTAGTTTCATATAATTAGTCCAATTTATTGTTGTGCGCACCACAGAGAATGACGTCGAGGTTCATCATCCTCTTCATATACTTCTTACTGCTGATTTCTTCGAAGTTCTTCGTCAATATTAACATCATGCATTATTGTCCCTACACATTCATACAACCCCAAATCTTTCAAATACTTAGGTGGCCGTGGTGGCAAGACGGATTCCAGTGCTTTCCATTGTGCTGAAGATAGTGATCTAGAATCTGGAAACTCGATATTAAAGCATATGTACAAACGACCTGAAAGGCCTCACATTCCTTCATTGTTTATGGCTTTGTATTGACCTGAATACGTTATATATAGACTAAGTGCGACATAAAACATTGCAGGAAAAGCTTCTATTGACTATTCCAATGAAATCAGGCAAGAATAGTTAGGACGTAATATTCGGTTACAGTAGTTTTTGATCAAGCTTCAGCTTTAAATTACATGCCATGCTTGATAATCTCCCCAGATCTAGACTTCAGGAGCAATTTTCTGCCATCAAGTTGAGTTAAGGGGAATTGGAATCCGCAAAGAGCCTCTCTTAAGGTAAGTTTGTGCTCTAGAAAGAGATCGTCACCACTTCGTTTGAACTTGGGGTGTTTTTTCAATATTAGCACAACAACAATGTCACCAGTTATACTGTTAGGCTGCAAAAACAAAAATCATAAAAATACACGAGATAGAGCTTGGGGTGTTTTTCCAATACAAGCACAACAACAATATCACCAGTTAAAATGTTAGGCTGCAAAAATTAAAATCATAGCAGTGAATACACCAGATAGTGTATCTCGGGTAGATTTACAGCATAGAAAAGCTATAGATGTTTAAATCAGGATTAAGAAAAGCTATAGAAGTTTACATCACGATTAAGTAAAGCCCATATAGTGAGATAGTTGGTTAGTGTAGAGTTTAGTTGCATCATTACTTCAAAAATCTTTATAAGGATCCGCCGTCTTCAAACCTGGCTGAACAAGTCTTCCTAAACAGCCAGTCCGATTACACTAAAGGAACTCAAACATGTTATTTTCCATTGCAAGAAAGAGAAAAGTCCAGGGCCAGATGGCTGGCCAGAGGACCTTCTAGAGATGGTGGAGGAGTTTAGAAGATTAGGGAAAATTGCTGGTGGACTAAATGCTACCTTCTCGACAATGATACTTAAAGAAAACAAACCACACACTTTTAATGATTATGGCCCGATCTCATTATGTAATTTCTGTTATAAGATAATATCAAAAATCATTGCAAATCGGATTAAGCCTTACCTCTTCAGATCTCTTTCTGAAGAACAGTTGGGTTTTTTTTACAAGGAAGAAGGATCCAGGAGCAGTAGGTACAACACATGAAAGTTTACATAGTATCAAAAAGAAGAAGATAAAAACCCTTGTTTTTAAATTGGATCTAAGGAAAGCCTATGATTGTATAGATTGGAACCATTTAAGACTTATCCTTCTAAAAGTGTGTTGTGTTACTACCTCTTCTATTGGTGCTCTAATTAATGGAGAGGCCACTAATTTCTTCAAAAGAGGTAGAGGTCTCTGTCAATGCTGTCCACTCTCTCCTTTGCTTTTCATTTTGATAATGGAAGGACTCAGTCTTCTATTGAAATCCAGTATTGATGAAGGGAAGATCACAGGTATAAAAGTGTCTAGACTGCAGAAGATTCTCCATCTATTGTTTGTAGATGACGTTCTCATCATGACTCGGGTAGTTTTAGAGGAATGGATGGAAATCGAGCGGATTATCTCCCTCTTCTGTAAGGCTTCTGGTCTCTCGGTAAATCTATCAAAGACCACGGTTCACTTTGATGGACTGTCTGAACTTGAGCTGATTAGCTTTAAGTCGCTCCTTCCCTATACTTTTAGCGTTCTGTCAATTGGCTTTAAGTACTTAGGCTATTTCTTGAAGACGGGTTCACAAAAGGTCGAGGATTGGGGATGGCTTGTTACAATAATAACAAAGAAAATCGGCACTTGGTGTAACCAGTGGCTATCCATCGGCGTTAGATACATTCTCATCAAAATTGTTCTGGAAGGACAATCCGTGTATTGAATGTCCATGGAATCGATTCTTCGTTTGATCCTTGGAAAGATTAAAAAAGTGATAACACATTTCCTGTGCCATGGTAATAATGAAGATCAACATCTGCATCTCTTCAAATGGGAAACTATCACCACACCAAAGAGTGTTGGAGGATGGGGTTTCCCCAATCTGGTGCCTTTCAATCTGGCTTTAAATGCTAGTACTATCTAGAGGGTTTTAATGCATAAAGGCATCTGGCATAATGTGCTCTTGGATAAATATCTTAGAAATACAAATTTTATAGACTGGCTCCCCTTGCCCAACCATAAGAGCCATTCAACACTCAATGATCTCGAGATGCCTTACCAATTCAATTTACATCATCTTACATTGGCTGTCTTGGCAGCCAGGTTCTAGTGGACTTGTTCTCTTGGGTAGAGACCACGTTCTAGGTCTGGGGATTAATTCTATTTTCTCGACAGAATTTATACAACTGTGAAATCAAAATCAGGTCACGCTTCTGGCACAGGCCTCGGTAGGGAAAGCCCTGATTTCATGATTAAAACGTTGGAAAAGTAGTCAGTCTTTGGACTTAATAGGTAACTTGGCACGCGAATGGGATTTATTCATCACAAATCTCCATGGGGCAGACATCACTCTTCAAAACACTGCTGATAACCTACTTTGAACCGGAGGAGACTCTTCGGGGGCACCTTCCGTGTGAAATCTTTATAAGGCTATCATGTTCGTTCAAAATTATCCCATCTGCAGAGGGTGGCGACGCAATCTATGGAACTTGAATCTTCAGTTAAAGATCAAAATCTTCCTTTGGCTGGCGGCGGAAAATAATATTCTTACCTGGAAAGTGTTAAACAAGAAGGGTTGGGATCTTGCTGTGTAAACGTTTTGGAGAAAATGTAAACCATCTCGTTATTCACTGCTACTTTACTAAATCTGTATTGGACAGAATCTTACATAAACTTCATATCAATTTCGCTTGGGTTGGTAGTACCTTCATTGACTGCTGGGATTCATGGACCTCAAGCCTTGCGGTCTCAAACAAGCTAGCTACCATACTCTGCTGGAATATTTGGCTTGCCATAAACAAAGAGATCTTTGAAGGATTTCTCTACTCCGTCTGGGATGTGGTTTACAAAATCCTTATCTCCTTTTCCACTGTTCCTCATAAACTTTCCTTGCTGAATATTAAACAGAGACCGATCATTCAAGTAAATGATTATTCCATTGCTCAGTTCGACGGGGCATCATCTGCAGGTGGACACAACTGTGGTGCTGGAGGATATATTATTTCCCAAGATTCGATGAAGTACAGGTGGTTTATCAATGGTGGGGAAGGCACCAATAATAAAGCGGAGCTATTGGGTGCTTGGTCAATGCTTATTTAGGTCATCATTTAAAAATTAAAAAAATTCTAGTGATGGGGGACTCGAAAGTGGTGATCGTTTGGCTGAATTTTAAAGGGAATCTTCACTCTATAGCCATAGAAGGTTGGAAGCAAAGAACTCTAGAACTGGCTAGTCTTTTTCAAAGTATGTATTTCCAACATCCCTACAGAGAACACAATATGGAAGCTGACAGTCTATCAAAGCTTGCGTTTTTGAAGCCGAGAGGGAGATTATCCTATTATAGCTGGGACGGAGGCACTGCTGGCCCTACCTCTGATATCTTTCTGTTCTAAAACTCTATGAATTTTGAGGAATAGGCAGTGATCAGAAGATTTCTGTAATGATTGTCTATTTTTGCTTTTATTTCAATTTCCTTTAGAACAGTTTTGTCAGAAAAAAAATGGTTTTGAGGGAGCCTATTTCTTTTTCGTACTCACTAGATATGTATGAGTCCCAATTTCTTTTATTGACTATCAACAGAGTAAGGGAAGAGTACTTTGTATGAAGTAAAAACTTATATTTTAATACAATTTTGGTGAGAATTTTCTATTTGGAAAAAAGAGTTTAGTTCCGTTAGATCAATTGGTTAGTGTAGGGTTTACTCCCTGATTCACATGCTTCGTCCACAAATCCTGTGAACACATTTATGGCACCCCTACACTAACCTATTACCACGGGCAGGGTTCCAACTCTCCAACCCTCCACAAAAGAGGGCCATCATAACGCCTTCCAACAATTGAAGGAGGAGCAGCTCCAACTTGATGGTCCTAATCTCTTAGGGGGCGAGCAATAGGACCTTGGTGTAGTGCCAATCGTAGCGTTTTAGAAACGTAGATTCATGGAAATAAAAGGTCAGGATTAAGAAAACAAAACTTATGAACTTACAGCTTCATGAGCTTCTCCCTGAAATACTATCGTCTCGCCATGATGCATCCCCTTCTTCACATGAACGTGTAGAACTTTCTCATCTCGAACGACTTTATACCCCTCACATTCATCACAGGTATCCTCGGCATCAATCATCTCCCCGGCAGCATCCATTATTTGAAGCATTTTTTTATCATACAACGGTCAGCTATCTTTGTGATAATTAGCGTGCATTAAATATATTGTTGGATGGATAAAGAAGTAAAAATTTCACTCCCCATCTCACACAAAGCAGAATTAAAGAATCTACCAATATTATTGGGATTAAAGTCGGAATCGAACATGAACCTCTGCAATGAGGGCATACAAATCTTATGGGACCAACATTCTTGAATATAGAAACCTTTATACCGGAACCTTGGCATCCTATACATGGTCCAGAAGCGCCGGATTTAGAACCTATCCTGTGACATTTCATTAAATATGTTAAGAACAGATCAAATTTCATCAAAATAAAGTATCAAGTCGACATAATGTATAAACTGATCTAAGCATGAATCCAACGAGATTAAAGTTGCAATCTTATATATCCGAGCACACAGAAGATTTATGAACCCAATGTGACTTGGCATTAGGAGGATTAGTGTCTCTACAACTGTTAGAAAGCCAAGCCTGTACAAAAATTGGAACAAAACCAACCAAAGGCTTCACTGATCCACTATATAAAATATAAAAGGTAGATAGATCATACCCCTTACACTTTGGACATATAATATTTCTTGAGACCGGTAAGTTTCTAGATGTTCCATTGTACATATCCTCCAAGGAAACCTTAAGACGATGTACAAAATGTTTACCTTCCTGTTGCCTCGGGTTTCCTGAGCTTTGGCCTAATATGATAAACCAACATAGTAAAAGAAATCAAGCAAATCTTCAGCAAGGGAATCTCAAGAAGACAGAAATATTACTTGTTATAAAGAGAAAAGACCCCTCGAATTTGTCAAAAGAGTATTTGAAAGCACTCATACCTTCCATTCCCACTCTCAACCCATTTTCCCATACTTGTCATACATCTGCCTTTTTCCTGGATCTCTTAGGACTTCATAAGCCTCAGCTAACTCCTTGAACTACGCAAATTAGAAAAAATAAAATAAAACTATGTCATTAACACTAGCATCTAGGCACCACCTGCACTAGTCCTGTAGTCTGGATGGATTGCAAAATATAGACCAAGCATCACTGTAACTGATCTTTAATGTATCCCCACCCTTGCCAGGGTGGTTTTTTATTGGTTTTTTATTGTAGATTTTTTATAAGTTCTTTTCAGCTCATTTGGTGTAGCATCTTTGGAGACCACTAAGTCAAATCGTTGGGTGGAGGGGGTTTCTTGT
Source organism: Picea glauca (assembly GCA_000966675.3). Lineage (NCBI taxonomy): Eukaryota > Viridiplantae > Streptophyta > Pinopsida > Pinales > Pinaceae > Picea > Picea glauca. The sequence continues at coordinate 92,201 of JZKD02S0895540.1, forward strand.
CCCATGTAAATTTTTAACCTTTTATGTTTTGCACTCTAAAAAAGGTTTTCACTTATATAGATTTGTTCCTTCTAAACACTTGATAAATCCTAGGTTAAGATGGATCTATATTATTATAATACATTAATATTAAAATATTAAAATATTAATATTATAAAAAATATTAATATATTTTGTAATAAATTGAAGATTACATTGTTTTAGTAATCTATTAATTAAAACTAGAAAAAATTGAAACCTAAAAAATTCACATTAATAGTTCTAGAGTTATTTAGACAATAAATTAAAACATTATGAATTTGTAAATAATTTAAATTTTATATATAGGAAAAAATATTAATTATGATTAATTAAATACAATTATTAAGATAATGAACATAAAAAATAACCTCACTATAAATCAAAATAAAATAATAAAAAAAATTAATTAAAGAAATTGGATTTGTTGATTATAATAATATTAAGAATTATAATAACCTATTTTATGATTAAGATCTAATCAGACACAAAATTGATATATAATATCGTTTTCATATTATAATCAATGATCGAGAAATGCATGATCCTCCCATTAGGCCCACTCAAAATACTTATGCATTAAAATGATATGTAGGTAATAAATACATTGGTATTTTTTCAAAAAAAAAATCTTTGAACATTATTTTTCTTAAGAATTGTATAAGTATTTTAGGTTTTGGTTTTTTTGGTTGGAATATAGGACAAAAATCTAAATGAAAACACAATTTTTTTTTATTTAATTTGTATTTTTGAATTGGACACTTTACTCATTATTAGGGATAAATAAAGATTAAATAATAATAGAAAATAATGTTTGGTTGAATATTTATAGGATTAAAAATTAAAATTAACGGTTGTACAAAAGTTGTTTTTAACAATTATAAAGAGTGATTAAAATTTAAAAAAACATTAAATATAAATGTTATTTAATACTAATGATAAAATTGAAATTAAAAGAAAAAACATACATATTTTTTAGTTGATCCCTTTTCACAACATTTAACTATAATTACCTATTTTAGTGAATGTGTTAAATATTGGTTTCTACTTATGAGAAGTATTTTTAATACATGCATCACCAACCATATTTTTTCCTTTAATAACATCCTTTCTCATGCTCGATTTCAAAATAGTTCACCCCTTGTATTTTTTTCCAATGAACACAACCATTAAAATACACATGCACTTTGAACAAACTATCACCACTATTACACCAAACCCAATTTCTATGTTTTTTCCATTGTGTAATCGTTGAACAGTTGAAAGCCAAATCCAATGTCTATCCATCATTTTCTTTGAATTCATCATGCTTTCTAGGTCGTAGTTCTATCTTGATTTTCTGTAAATTTTCCACCACGATGGCAAACGACGTGTGAATCTTGAAGAGTATGGTGCGAAGTGAAAATATCGGTCCTTGAAACCAACAAACCCCTTCAAAGTGGAGTTTTATTTATTTATTTGTATTGTCCTTATTCCGTGTACACAATTGTTTTATGTGAACAAAATGCACGAGAAATATAACTCTCTAACATGCTACCGATCATAATGCCAACACGTTTTATAAAATTATAGAGAATTTTTCATAACTTAATAGGCCATAGAATGCAACACAAGCCTACTAAAGATTATACTGTGGGTTCTATCTACAAGCGACGATAGGGAGGACCATCTTGTCCTAACACAAAAGATCATAGGTCATGCTCTAGGTGAAAACCATGGTTATTGAAACATATGACATGATCTAAGTGTAAATGCGAGGGTGGTCGGCCACAATTTTTTTATCCAAGGATGTTGGACCATGAAGAGGACCCAAGGCCATGACATAATACCTACATGAGGGATCATTTAAGTACAAATAAAGCCTTAGGCTATATCGGTTTTCTATGGATATGTGATCCATCTGTAAGGCTCGATGGCAAGAGACAAGACTTGCAACATGAATCTTTTATCTACAAGTAATATATCTATCATGGCCATTATGAGGTTTAGCATGTCATATATGATTCCTATGGGGATATGTCATGATTTGGGGATAAAATACCAGATATGACGAATATAACAATTTCAAATAGAGTTCATGGGCCATGCATGATGCTCTTGTCGAGTAGATAACAATATCATATGAAATACTTAGCTCATAAGTGATATGTGGTCAAAGGTTTGAGGCTTGTCATACCAAGGATGGCCCTTAGGTTCCATGACATTGTAACGGATCAAAATTCCTTTTTTGGTCATGCTATTACTAAATTGACTAACATGTTGATTTAAATGCAGAAATATACACAACATGAAATACAAGATCAAGAAATTATCAATCATTTTAAATTTGTGAATGCATCTAATTAAAAAAACAAAGTAACACCTATATATACAAAATACAAAGTAAATGCAACATTCAATCATAGCATTAAAAATGTAAATGACATAGTGGTTAAAACACTTATCTTTAAAATATGTTTTACACAACCAACTATATTCGATGGATGTTCCACCCAACCATAGTCTCTTTTGCACCAATTCTCTCGAGAAAAGGCCATGCTCAAGAAAAAAATATGATTCCACAAGGATGTAGAGGCTCCTATAGGTGTTTACAATCCATTGTAATGGCTCAAAACTCACTAAAACAGAGTGATGCAACTTATACAACCATTTCAAACTCCCACCTCTCTTCCCCATCATTTTCCTCAACCCAAATGATGTTATTTCATTCTCTCGATTGTACTCCCTCATACAATCTCCATCCCCTCCAGGGCTCTGGCACAAACCAATTAGGAATTTGTGAATTGGGGGCTCTAAAATGCGACTATAATAGGAGTTCTCACATAGAATTTACAAATATTATTCGGGTGATTTACCAATAGAATATCACTTATAGGTATGACAACCCCATTCTCAACATGATTACCAACTTCAGCAAGTTGTCTTCAATACCCACTATGGTTTCCTACACTTTGGCAACACTAAAATCTGGTTTTCCTCACTTCTTGCTAGATGTAAAAAATGTTTCCCAATTCTACGTGAATTTTCTGTATTGTCCCATGCTTGCTTGATGCTTACTCTTCCCCCAAGGATTATTACACTCATCCAATGTTGTCAGAACTGAGTGGGTTGACTTTCTCATCCAACCTCTTACATGAGCTCAATGATTGAGTGTTTAATAACTCAAAGGAATAAATAGCTAATTGATTTTTTTTTATCAAGGTGGATTACGAATCAATGCATGTGGAAACCCCTCCAAACCTCCATTAATCCCCCTCTCTTGTGGAATCATGGCTCCATATTACTCTGGTCTTTAATATGATAGTAACCAATAAGGTATTTCATTTTATTATTTTTTTCCAATGTACAATGTTCACATATTACATCTCTTTGTCCTTGTATATTCATAATATTTATAAATATATAATGTTATATCAAGGGTCAAAACAGGGGTGTTACATACATGGTACAAGTACTAATCCAAATTCTTAGCAATACTACCTTTTGGGGGGCATAGTGTGGTGTTTGTGGTTGAATCTTTGATCGTGATGTAAAACTCTTTCCATTTAATCTCAGGGTAATATAGTCACATTAATTTGGAAGGTTCACACCCTTATTGTGACAAAAAAAAAAAAAAAAAAATTAGAGCGTCAGAGGATAAGGGAGGCCATGGAAAAGAAAATAATTATTTTCAATTGCATAGGGGTTCCATAAGAAGAGGCATGAGTTCCTTCACAGAAAAATGGATACCAACATATCAATACTTCCGCCCATTTAGATACAAAAGTCACATGTCACATGAATACATGAAACTAAAAAATATAGGGTTTATTCCCTTGAAACTTGAAAATAATAAAACAAATAATGGAAGAACATGGTTAACAATAAAATCCATCATCCAAAGCATATTCCATCATTTGGTTACAATAAAAACAAGTGAAATGTAATATACAAACCTGTTTAAACAATCAAAATTAAATTCAATAAAAAATTATAAAAGAACAATTTACAAATCATTGGAGGAGATTACATTTATGGATCAAGAAGCAATACTCCACAACAAAGCCTATCCTTCCATTTTGAGAGAAAATCAAATTCTACCCTTTTTTGAGAAAAAAAGAACTAGGTTAGAGGAGAGAGGGGAAAATTCTAAAAGAGAATGATAGAATGACAATATTTAGGACTCAGAGAGGTTGAGGAGTACAATGTTTTCAACATGTGAGATTTGAAAGAGGATCATCTTGACAAGTGTACAAAGTGGATCTAAAGTTTCATTTGATTTAATTTTTCATTAACATTGTATTATGTGAATTTATTAAGTCCTTCAATTAGGAACAAGAAATAATTTTAATGCTTATCATCATTTCCCAATAGTTCATTTTACAAATTTTTAGTATTGAGAGAGAAAGGTGAGGGCCCCGAGAGATTGAATTTAATGCACATCTCCTAGTAACATAACTTTTTCATACAAACCCCCTTTTTGAAAAATTATATATTGTTGGAAATATCATTACAAGATTTATGCAGTGATGTTTATTCTTCAATTTCAAATATAAGACATCAATATTTTAATTTTTTAACATGAATATATAGACATTAAACAATGTAAGAAACAAATGTGTTTAGAGACCTTGTAAATTTGAAAAATGTATTTTAAACAAAATAATGAAGCATTCGATCAATGTCAACAACTTGACATTTGTAAAAGAACTATGAGAAAAAAAATATAAATTCATTGAATTTTGACGCTCAAAATGGTAAAAAAAAACAAACAATTCTTTAGAAACTAACACTACAAGGAAAAAACCTTGTAGCAGAGGTTTTTGAGGAGGCTTCTAGTGTTACAAGATTTGGAAAAATTTTCAAAAATACCTCGACTACAACCTTCACTTTTCAAACAAGAGGTTTTAACAAAGGTTTTAGTGGATGTTCCATATAACTAAAAAATTGAATAGGAAGAGGTTGTAGCACCGGTTCTTCTTTTAGTGCTTTTATTGTCAAAATGCATCATTTTGATCTTAATCGACCTACCCAAATGTATACATAAAAAAAAAAAAAAAAACAGGTGCACTTATAATTATTGCCCACCAGTTTCACCCTTTTTTATGTATGCAGCATCGATCCTCTTATAATTTATACACATCGGTTTTGTGTTGCTTGCATATGAACCATCAATGATTTTGATTTTATGTACACCTCGATGAATTTAAGTTAGTGTGTTCCATGATTCTTTTATAATTTGGATGTACCTATTCCTATATTACCATGTGCACCGAAGGGTAGTGAAATTTTGAATATTCAAGGTGAGATGTCAGTGCCATTATTTTTAATAAGGATCGGTGCATATATTATACTTACAACACTGGTGCATACATTTTATTTATATCTTCGGTGCATATATTATACTTACATCACTGTAACATACATTTTATTTAGATTCCTGTTGTGTATTATAAACACGGGGACCACAAAATTTGGAAACGATAAATATGATTGTTCATTATTTCGTTTACAAAACAATGTTTTTTCTCAATAGTTTACACCATTTCTTTAGTATAATTAATGGGAACCTATGCATATAAATCCTCAAAACCTAGTGCTTTCTATATTATGGCATGCACCATCTAGTGACTTCATAAGAATACAATATTGTTTTTTACAAATTTTCAATTAATCATTTCAAAATCAAATATTTTTTCTAATAATTTTTTTTTATTATTATTTCCTTTTGATATAAAAATTGCATTAATGTGTTATCCAATGAATTACACCTATGTTATTTGTAAAAGAGTAAATAATTTACATATTAACTATTTAGCAACAAACCATTTTACAACATTCAACAATGCAATCAAATACGAAACCCATTTTATTATATATGAATAAGAGACCCATTTTCTACAAACTGAGACAATGAAAAGGTACACAATAATCAAATTGCATTAAATATGTGATTGTTACACTTATTGGTAAAATTCCTTCATGGAATTGGGATAACATGTCAAGTACATTAAACGCAATCCTTGATTTTCAGAGGCATATTTCGAAACATACAACTTGGAGTAACATTCAATTATATTGATTTCCATTCATCACGTGAACTATTGGCATCACTCGAGATGCATGCATACCTCATTTATTCATCATTTGTAGTCGATATTGTAATTTTGTTATTTAACCTAATGTTTTCTTGATCGACTTAATTTTTATATTCTTCCTCTTCATTGTAATGTCCTCATTCTAAGATTCCCTTGCTCCGCAATGAGAGGAAACCTTGAGAGTTTATGTTAGCTTAGCTAGAGGAGTAAAGTGAGGTTAACATTGTTCTCGGTAAATCATGAGGAGTTATATGGGGCCCAGTCTATTCCATTTTCCATATTTCATCATGAGGATCATTCATTTACATGCACATTTATCTTGGTTTCATGGTGTTTCGACAATTTCCATAATTTTGGTTATTATTGGGCATCATTTAGCTAAATACACTAAATGTGTTATTTGGATAATATTGTATGAAGGGATACATGAGTGTAATATCTCGTTGGAACCATGATTCAAATATATAAAGGTTGGTATGATGAGAAAGAGATTTCTAATATCCGAGAAAGTCTTAGAATCCCATTAATCACTTTCTGGTATTAAAAGGGGGTTTCAAAAGGGCTATAAAGAGAAATTGATATTCATGTGGATTTGGTCAAAGAGAGGACATATCTATAAGGGGTTCAGAGACGTATAAATGAAGGGTAGCACTTCACCTTTCCTCATTATTATTTAATCTGTCATTTTGGAGTGCTCTTGGAGCCATTGTTTCGTTAGGGTTTAATGAAACCCTTCAACCATTATAGTTTAGTTTTGGTGGTGCAATATCCACCCTAGCTAGATAAGATGGGGATCCATATAGTATATTCAACGGGGATTCATTATAGTTTGGTATCAGTTTGTAGGTACTAATTTTTAGGGTTTTTTGGTGGTGATCATGACATCATCAAAGTGGTAAGGAGGTTCATAGATTTTCTGAGGGATAGATCCATTTTTCTACAGAGTTGTTGTGGAATCATCATGTGATTGGTATATGGGGTCCTTTTAGGCCTCACTCATTATCCATCCTTGTCTCACGAGGCATCGTCGATTATTTCTCTTCATCCCACAAATACCTCTACAAACTGAAGTTGCAGAGATACTTGGGTGCGACAACTAGATCATTGTAATCAATATTAGAGTAGCATGACATCATCTCCTAAGAGCACTTGAGACTTGGAGAAACCTCCCAGGGGTTTTCTACCATCTTGAAAAGGCTTTGGATATTTTTAGTTAGTATTTCTGCAGATTGGAGGAGGATCCATCTTCTAGAGGAGATCAACAAACTACATTAGGTTTTGGTTTCAGTTTTGTATGTTTGTTGATTTTTCAAAGCTACTACAATAGCCCTAGACATTGTATCGTGTGATCAAGATTCCATTATTAATAGAGTGCCATATTATATCTTCTATTTTCTAGTGTATTTAGATTGAATGCAACATATTTGTCAAAAATTATATCTATGGGTTAAGAGAAAAATGTTTGTATAAATTCCTCAATCAACTTAACAACATATGTGTTTGGAGAAGAACATAACCAAAACTACATGTTGGATATAAAACCATTATTTTCCTAGAATATTCCAATTGGGGACATTACCGTCGTATCAAATTCAGAGATCTTTCCAGCCTAAGGGGATTTTATAGTATGGAGACAAATCAAGAACTCAAGAAAAAATATTACAATCTTGTCAGGGCTATCGAAGAGTCTAGTAGACTATCAAAGGAATATAAAAAAATTGTTAGAGCATTGTGAGTTGTTGAAGCCTCTATTTGGTAAGAAGAAGAAGAAAAAGGGATTCAAATCTGAGGTTGTTTGTGAAGCAAATACCTCACTTCGTAAGGAAGCTTTGACAGGACCTCAGGTTGATTTTTTGGATGTGAATGATGAGGGTGTATTAGCAGCCAAACATGATGAATATTTGGTTTTGGATGATTTGACCTTGGATGTTTATATAAATTATAGGGAGTCATGAATGAGGGATGATGAAGAGGAATTTGGGCAGACTACATGTGATCCTTTTATGGATTTGATCTTAGCACATTCACCATAATTTGTAGTCATCAATGGAAGTCAAGACACATGAGGATGTTAGTGGAAATTATGGATTGATGGAGGAACCTCTTGTGATGATCCTGCATGAGGAGAATTGAGAGTTGCAAGTTCTTGAGGAAAGGTAGACATATAGGATTTTGAACATACCCCTATTTTTCATTGTGGGATCATGAGTCGCTAAAGGCTAAAATCTTAGCTACAGAGGCGATAGTTGATCACATTCCTTGGGGACTATCCCACAAGGAAGCATATGCATCCATTGATTATATGGATAGTTATATTGTAGACACAAAAAAAGGTTCAAGTGATATTAGCAGGATGATGGATACATGTGTAATGTTCCACACTTATATTTTGAAATTTTATCTTGTTTTGAAGTACCAATTTTTATTTTTTTTCAAAAACCTTGTGATTGGATTACACGTGGGTATTTATTTATCCATAGTGGTGATATTAGGTTTATTGTCTCCCCTTTAATATTAGGTATTCAACTATGAGATAAATATAATAAATTCATCACCGAGTTCTGATATAGATCATAATACAACACAAATATATATAATACAACATTCAAAAGGAAAATTTGCAAATCTATTCATTACGACCAACATATATTAAACATCAGTACATATAACATGTAAATTAAATTAAGGAACCTAATATATTGTTGTGAGTAATCTTTACAAAATTTTGGGATGATTTTGGATGTAACAAATCATCAAGATACTCACTTTTCCAACAATAGAGCCCCTATAAGAGTTGTTTTTTCTACACAGAATGCACCCAACTATTGTGTATGCACTCCTCCAATCAATGCATCAAATTTTCCAAACGTATGGAAATCATATAAGGAGAGGCTATCCTCTTCATAGTGAACTTGTCCCACTCATATAACTCAACTCTTCCCTTGTAAATTTGACCAAGTAATCAACTCGTCCCACAAGAAGAAGATAACCCCAGTGAGGCACCTTTCCTTCACTCAGAATTCAGTCCACAGAGAATATATATCACCCCCTTTAGAAGGATACTAACCAAACACAATAATAAATTGAGCCACAAGGAGAAAACTTAGATTTTCTACCATAAACATGATTAGTCAACCAAATATGTGCCTAGACTGGAGAAATATATCCCATAGAGATAGTATTTGGTTCCCTTAATAAATAAATGAAACCACCACTTTACCTCGATTTATCTCTTTCCCAAAGTTGGCCTTCTCAACAATTCACCCCTAATTGCAAACAACACAGCTGCCAAAATTATGTAACTTATTGCCAATAAGAAATCCCAGCTTAGCAATGAAGCACTCTGAACAAATTAGTGTGATCTTCTCCAAAATTGATTAACTAGGGTGGATGGTCTCACCACAAAATCCAATCTCTGAAAATTTCTCCCAGGCTTTCTGTCCCAAGAGTTCCAAAACCACAATGAGCTCTCTTAATGAAAAATTAGAAAATGCCATCCTAGAATGAGAGAGGGTTCCCTCTTTTTTCCTTTCTATTCATTCCTTTACTCTTTCATGACCTTTTTAATTTTTAATCAATTCAAGTGACTTTTCATATTCATCCTAAGTAACCTTTGACACTTTTTTTTTTCCCCTTTTAATTATCTAATGTCATTCTTGTTAGGCACTTTTCCACTTAGGACATTAAATAATTAATTAATTCCCCTTTTGAATGACTATAGACTACAATAATCACTTATGCTACTTCGTCAATGTCCCATGATCACTCAGAAGCGGACATGATAGTCCTCCCTTCTCGAGATTGCTTGTTCCCAAGAAATTACAAATTCGGGTGCTGCAAATTCGTTCACTCTCCCAAGTAACACATTTTGTAGGAATATCTCTCCATATGACCATATATTCTTTGATTATCCTGTTCTAAATATTCATTTCCAAAACCTCCAATACTTCCCCAGGAACTCGTACCAGCTCTCCCTCCTCATCTAATGGAGGTAGTTCTGTTGAAGTAGTGATGTGTTGTCCAAATTCCTTTTTGAGACATGAGATGTGAACACGTTATGCGTCTTACTCCCTTATTGAAAATACAACTCATAAGCTACTTCACCAACTCTCATGGTCACCCTTTAAGGCGTGTAAAACCATGGATTAAGTTTCTCTACACCACTCTTCTATGGAGATGATTGTCTATATGGATGCAACCTAAGAAAAACCAATTCCCCTACCTTCAAGGTGCCCTCAATCCTATGACTATCCACACATATCCTCTATTGGTTCTATCCGGTATGTAGGTTATCCTTAAGATCCTTAAGAATGTCTTGGCTCTCCTTTATTCAATCTTTTTCCTTGGGATCCTTGTTATCCCTAAACACCAAGTTTACAAAGGATGAAGCATCATATCCATATAATTCTGTAAATGGTAACATCACAATGGACATTTGATAAGAGGTGTTGTAACAATGCTCACCCAAGTGTAACCACTTAACCCATGCCTTTTTCTTCCCATTCATGTATTTATTCAAATACCCATCTAGTTGTTTGTTCACTATCTATTTTTCTCCATATGTTTGTGGGTGGTAACTCAAACTAGGAGTCAACTCTGTTCTTGATAGCCTGAACAAATCCTACCAAAAAGAACTCAAAAATTGGTTGTCCCTATCACTAACAATGTTTTTCGGCAACCCATGAAGAATGAATATCTCCCTAAAGAATAAATATGCTAGCTATGTTGCCTTGTACTTTGAGGATATGAAAAATAAATGAGAAAAATTGTTCAGCCTATCGATCACCACATAGAAGCAATATCTACCCTATGTCTTCTGCAACCCTATGATAAATTCCATGGATATGCTCTCCCATTTCTTCTCTAGAATGGGAAGTGGTTGAATTAATCCTGTAGGGTGAATTAATCTCTAAATTTTTCCAGTGCGTGCATAATGGCGAACATTCCCTTGTCATAGATGTTATAAAGTATGTGTGTGGTGGAGATCTTCTTTCTCTCATATGCAATAGGATTATTTTATAGCATCAAAACCACTCATATACCCACACCATATGCATGATACTCTAACAAAAAGTTATAAGTAAAGTCATGAAGTGTCAAAATAGGGCAAGAACTCATCACTTATTAATTTTATCAAAGATATTTTGGGCCTCTTCTGTCCAAACAAAATCCCCTTTCTTCGCGAGATATATAAGAGGGGAAGTAAACTGAGAGAATCATGACACAAATATCCTATAGTAATATTATATATCAAGGAACCCTCGCAAGTGTGTGATGTTCTTAGCTAGTGGCCAATCTCAAATAGCTTGTATCTTTTCTCTATGGACATGCGCTCCATGTGCACTGACCACATGCTTCAAGTAGAGAATCTATGTCATACCAAATTCACACTTATATTCCTTGTCATATAATGACTTATCCTCCATAATGTTCAGAATCTCCTCCAAGTGCGCCAAGTGCTCCCCCTAGGTCCTACTATATATCAAGAGATCATCGAAAAATACCAATAAGAACTTCCACAATTGCTTCCTGAATTTATGATTCATGCATGATTGAAAAGTAGTAGGTGTGTTGCCCAGAAAGAATGACCAAGAACTCATAGTTCTCATAATGGAAGCTAAAGGCAGTTTTATGATATTTAGATCGAAGATCAATCTTCAAAAAATAAAATGCTCCATGCAGCTTATCGATCTGGGATATACGGTACCTTTTTTATATTGTTTTTTCATTCAAGGCCTGATAATCAATACACATATTCATTGTCCCATCCTTCTTCTTAACCAACACCACCGAAGAAGAGAATGGATTGGAACTAGGTCTTATGTGCCCCATGTCAAGAAACTCCTTGATTTATTTCTCTATCTCATCTTTGAACTTATTGGAATGCATGTACGGGGTGGTGATAATGGGTTTTCCCCCCTCCTAAAGTTATATGATGTCCTCAAAACCTATGTCAGGAGGTCTCCCTAGAGTTTTCTTCTCAAATACCTTGTCATGTCTACTCAATAAATCCTAAATGTTTTCCTAATAATGCCTTCTTCCCTCATCATTTATCCAGGATGTAATAAATCACTGTGTTTCATATGCTACATCTCCATGTATGAATATGTATTCCATCGTTTTGTTTGATAGGAATGGAGAATTATTCTCCATTCCTCGTAGAACAACCTATTTTTCCACTGGCATGAGCAACTTCATGGTCAACTATTTTTAGTTTTTTATAATGTCCCCCAATATCTGAAGCCATTAAAATCCCAACACTGCATTTGAATTTGCCACATCTACCACATAAAAATGTTCTATCAAGGTGTAGTTACCAATTGTTAAGGCCAATCTAGAAATTTTGTTTGTGCAAGACACATTAAATCCATCGGATACTACTACTTCGAAACCCTCAAAGTCCTCTATAGCTACCTATTTCCTAGCCACCCAAGCCGCATCAATAAAATTATTGTTTTCCCTACCATCAATCAAGGAAATGACTCGTTGTACCCTTGTGACTCCTCTAACTTTGAAGGTGTTGAATCCTGTAACACCTAATAATGTGTCTATAACAACCTCCTTAGAGTCCTCACGATGCTTCTCCTTTGTCTACTCCTTCTATTATTTTTTCTAATCTGGATAAACATCCTTCTCCTCCTCATCATCATGATATTAATGTACCTAAATATAATGGGCTTGACCCTTTCCTTGAAACCTGTGTCTTGGTACCCATGGATCTTTGCATTGGAAACAAAGGTTATTTCTCCTGAGCTCAATTTTTGTTGTCTCATAAAAATTTTCCTTAGTTGTAACTTCCTTCCCAAGAGGCTTCTTGTCCTTACCTTTTTGTGGAAAAAAGGGTTTGGAAAACATTTTGGTCTTAGGGAATAGACCCTTCATGTCCCTTTTCCTAAAAATAACATCTTGCAAGGTCTCAGTCTTGAAATCCTTTAAATTGGCTACAACAACCCCTCAATGAACAACATTGAAATCCTCTTCTCATATATGTCTGACATTATAACTTCCAGCTTTTGAAACTTTGTGATGTAAGTGTCTGGTGATCCTTCTTGTTTGAGTTGTGATAACTCTCTGAAATGCATCTCTATGTCCTTTTTATCAAATTGCTCCATCAACTTCCGAGTGAAATAAAAATATGAAGTGATATTAGAGTTCCCGAGAGTGACTAACCCGTGATACCATGATTCATGTGACTCTCCACTAAGATGAAAGGTAGTGAATTTAATCACCTCAACTTCTATCATGGGTTTCAACTGAAAAAAGGTGTCAAGTTTTTTTACCCATGCTCATGCAATGCTCCTTCTAGAACCTTCAAATGTGGGAATGGATAACTTTCCCAAGTTCCGTGGGAAGCATTTTTTTTGTTGTCCCCTTTGTTCCTTGGTTCTATTCCTAGATTTAATGGAGGAAAAATACTAAAGTGAAATATCATCTCGAAAATCCTCCCCCAAGGCCTAATACTATTCATAATAATCCTAGAAATCTCACCATGCAATGTTTGCCCCTTGTTCATTGTCTACTGGTTTTCCAAGAATTGAGGCACTAGTGGTCTAGGGACTATTCTTCTAGTTGTGTAATATCCCTAAGGCCGAACCCAATTGTAAATGTAAATGAAAATGTACTTAAGATGGTGAGTTGTATGACATCATTTTATATGCACATTTCATGGTATAGTGCACACATGTACTGTGCTGTAAAAGGAGGAAGTGTTCACATTCCTGGATATTGGGCACAACAACTTGAGTGTGTGTGATTGTGAGGCCAGCAATGCCTTTGTGTATATGTTATGTTTTATAGGCTATTGATCCAGGTATTATAAGCTAGGATTCTCATGTTTTGATTAGGCCAAAGAGCCTAGACATTAAAGGTCAGTGCTCCTGTTTTTGTACATGTCTCATAATTAATATAAATACATCATTGCGCACAGACTGACCATGATAAAATAGATGGGGAACTAAACTCCATTGGTTAGGGAAAGGGAGGGGATAAGTTAAGGAAAGGGGCTAAGCTAGGGATCTTAATCCAAAAGGGAATATTATATTAATATTTCTTTAATCATAAAGTATGGATAATTAGTTATCCTAAGTTCTAAAAATGGGTATAAGTGGGCCAAAGCAGCTGCCAACATGACAAGTGTCAAGTTGGGGACATTCATACATATTGTTGGGACTTAGTTCATTCCTATCATCATTTCCATCATTCCTTCCATCACTCATTCATCCAGTCAATCATCCATGATCATGCACACACCCATTGAGCTATATTTCATACCTACATGATCGTACCTAAACCTGTATCCATAGACATTTTGTGTTGGTGTACCTGGTTAGCTTGGGAGTTGGATTGAAGAAGTGGGTTCTTAGGCCCATGGGATATTGAAGAAGCGGGTTGTCAGGCCCGTGAGAAATCCTCTGGGTGAGAGAATTGTTGGGGATTTATTTCGTGAAGGTGTTGAACTACAACCATTGTGCTCTGAGACTTCTTGTCTGACTTGTTGCTGAAGCCCAGAAAGGAAGTGGGGCAACCCAAGGACTTTTGAGCAGAGAAGGGGCATATTTCATGGGTGGGACAGGCATGTGGGGAATGAGGGACTGTGGGTTTTTAGTTGATTTGGAACCTAATATGGAGTCTTCTATGTTTTCCATGATCCTTTAGTGTAGTTAGGAATCCCTTTACCTGATGGATTTTAGTCCTAGCTCTGGGGTGACTCACTATTGAGAGTGATGAACAATGTGGTTTAAGGCTAGGAGGTTTGTGGAAGGAATGCATGCATTTGGTGACATTCTTACCAAGATAAGTTTGAATTGGTTGATAAATTTACATGCCACATTGTTATTTACGTGCTTATATTTATGGGTTTATCTTATGTGTGTTTATAATCGTCTGATTGTTATGGGTATTTCCTATATATGTTCCATGCCTATGTTTACTATTATTTTAGTGTGAATTTGTTCATTTACATAATGTATTTGTCTGTTTACTTTTTATACATAACGCTTCCGTCGGAGTTATGTGCATATGTATTTTAAATGCATGAAGTTAGAAAAATCATGTGGCATAGCCTAGTTGGTTGTTGGGTATTTTATAGTATGTTCCACAGAGAGGAAACAAGTGTTCTCTAGCATAGCGTGGTCGGCATGGATGGTCGGGGACGTTACAAGTTGTCTTTGTTCCAGCCTATGTAGGAATCTTATCCTAGTTTGGTGTGGTGATCTCATGATGGCTCCCCTCACCATTGTTTCCATTGTTCACATTTGAATCCCATGCAAGAGAGTTGTTTCCATGATTATGAGAAAAATTAATTGAGTCACGAGTTTCGCGAATTATTTCTTCCCACTAGTTATTTTCTCCAATAACTAAATTTGTTTATCCTCATTTGAGTCCCCCATGGGTCTCCCATGTTTTGTTCTGGGTTTATTCTCACCCATCTCCTCCTTGCCTTTGTCAAAAAAAAATTATGTCCCTCATTGTCTTATGGTGATACACCCATTATTTCCTTTCTGCACGAACTACAAAACCCCCCCTTCAGGATGGCTAGAAGAGGGCTCTGATAACACTGTAATGTTCTAGACTTATATTTTGAAATTTTATCATGTTTTGAAGTACCATTTTTTTTTGTCAAAAACCTTGTGATTGGATTACATGTGGGTATTTCTTTATGTAGAGTGGTGATATCAGGTTTACTATTTCCCATTTAATATTAGACATTCAATTAAGAGATAAGTAGAATAAATTCATCACCCATTTCTGATATAGCTCATAATAAACCACAAACACACACACACACACACACACACACACACACACATGCATATAGCACTCAAAGGGGAAATGCTGCAAATCTATTCATTATGACCAACATATATTGACAACCAATACATGGAGAACATGTAAATCAAATTAAGGAACCTGATATATTGTTTTGAGTGAAATTTACAAGTTTTTGAAGTTGTTGGCTAGATAATCCACAGTTGGTGTCATTTTTGTTGACGTTTCGAATCCAAATCGGGATTCATCATCAGGACTAATCGTCAATTGATAGCTTACTGATCTCGTTCTATTAATAGTTATTGTGCAGGGTGTTTCTTAAGATTGTAACCTAGGTCGGTTGTCTAGAAACCTACAAAAGTTAATTAATTTATTATTATTTAATTTTATTATTATTTTAACCTAAATAATAATATATACTAACTTATTACTAAGTTTGTAGAGTTATTTAATTATAAATAAGTAAAAACAATAAGTGATTTTTAATTATGTGATTAAATATTTAATTGATTGAAATAGATTTTAAACTAACTAATAATATAATAATATAAAAATATAAAAATATATAATATATTATTACTAAGTTTGTAAAGTTGTTTACTTATAAATAAGTGAAAATAAGTTTTAGTGTTTTTAATTATGTGATTAGATATTTAATTAATTGAATTATGTGTAAGAAGGGAGMTTTAGTTAAGGTTGTTWTTAGGGTTGGAGTTTTTTAAAGTAGGGAGCGGTTAGGTTTGTTTTTAGGGTTATAGTTTTTTAATTAAAGTTTAGTGAACTAGTTACTAGGAAAGGTGGGGTTTAGGTTTAGTTTATAGTTGAATAGAATAAATTGATAAGAATGTAAAAGGAGTATTAATAAATAAGTGTCGTAAATAAGTAATTACTAGGAAAGGTGGGGTTTAGGTTTAGTTTTTAGTTGAATAGAATAAACTGATTCAAATGTAACAAAGTATGAATCAAAAGGTAAGGGTATAGGTAACTTAAGGATATAAATAGTAGGCAAGGAGGTTTAGCTAGACTCCTAAGTATAAGCGCTGACACTTACGAAAAACCTAAAAAGTCAGGAAGGAAAGGTTTTAGGGTTTTAATGTTTTAAATTAAAATGTCATATTAGGTTATAAGTGACTTAATTATTTGAATTATAAAGCAAGTGCCTATAATTGAAATTTTTAAGAAGGTAAAACAGGTTAGTTGGACCCCTAAGTTTAAGCAGTGAAGCAAAGGAAAACCTAAACAAGCAAGGAAGGAAGAAGGGAGGTGTCATACTTGATTTGATCTATGAGGGTTTCTAAGTTGGTTGATTACTAGGTGCCAAAAACTGCTTACCTCCAGGCCACCGTCTATGTTCATATTGTTGGGGTGTTTGATTATTTCGTGAGATTCTCTTAAGAATCTCATGTAGTAGTGACAATTATGGTTGTAACCAATCATAAATATGCTCATATTTCCACCAATAAAAACCCTACATGAGTTGTTTCTACTACAAACAATGCACCCAAGTATTGTATATGCAATCCTCCAATTAATGTATTGAATTTTCCAAATGTGTGGAATTCTGTTACGAGGAATATCTCTCTATGGCTACAGTAAACCAAAATAGATGGAAATGACTACAGAAATCAACTCTATTCTCAAGTATGCTATGTAAACACATATTCTAGCAACACAAGATAAAATGCCTACCTCATCCATACATTCAATGAAGTCCACCATTGAGCACTTGAACCAAATAAATATACCTTCAACTAGTCCTCAACAACCAAGAAAAGAAAGAATATGGTGATAATAAATGATATTAACACATTCAATAGCATAATCCATTAATAAACACGAAAAATATGCCCATGGAATAATAATTCAAATATTTGCAAGATATCAATTAGACGAGAAAAGAGTATTTCTATTAATATGTGATCAGTAGAAGTGAAAATGTTATAGACTTCTGTGTCGCCATGGTTCGGAACCCAGAAACTAAGTTCCTTCCATCTGGGACTCCACCACTTCAATGCTCCACCAAAGGCAAGCTCATAAAAGAGAAAAAATGAGGTTCTCCATCAAATAAGGGAAGATATTGGGGGTTGAACACTGCGTTTAGACTTAAAGGACAAAGGGATGAAGACTCAATATGAAGTAAATAATTTCTCCAGAGTAAATTTTCTCTCAAAGTTGAATTCTTTCTCCTCTTTTCCATAGTTCAGAATTGGCCAATTTACAACCTTCAAATGGAACTGAAGGGTCGATTCAGAATGTTTCCAGTATATGGAAGGCCAAGGATCATAGATCTCCTTTCATGACATGAAAACCTGACATTAATTTTCATTTTTAGGCACAAATCCTAGTGTACGTGAGTTGTAGTGGTGCAGCCTGCATATACACATGATGTATAGTAGCAAAGGTGCGTACCTATGGAAAAATGTGTATTTTTAGCTCTAGGATTTACAAATAGGGCTGATAATTCTGCATGGGGAAGTGGAAAAATTCCTTCTGTGCAAGATTGGATTGGGTGAGGAAAATCTTTCTATAACAAAGTCATATAAGGAGAGTCTTGCCTCCTCACAGTGAAATCATCCCACTCATATAAATCATCTTTTCCCTTGTAAATTCAACCCAGTAATCAACTCGTACCATAGGAATAAGATAACTCTAATGAGGTGTCTTTCCTTCACTCAAAATTTGGTCCATGAAGAATATATATCACCCCTTTTAGAAGTATACTAAGAACACACAGTAATAACTCGAGTCACAAGGAGATAACTCATATTTTATACCAGAAACGTGATTAGTCAACTAGAGATGCATCCATACTGATGAGATTTGTCCCACAAAGATCATATTTGGTTCCCTCACTAAAGAAATGCATCCACCACCTTATCTCAATTTATCTCTTTGCCAAATTTATCATTCTCAAATCTCAACAGTTCATCTCTATTTGAAAACAACACAACCAAAAAAATGAAGTAACTTTCTTCCAGTAAAGAAATCTCATCTTAGAAATAAAGCACTCTGAAGAAATCATTGTGATCTCCTCCAAAATTGATTTACTACAGTGGATGGTCTCACCACTAAATCTAATCTCTAAAAATTACTCCTAGGGTTTCCATCCCAAGAGTTCCAAAACCATAATGAGCACTCTCAATGAGAAATTAGAAAATGTCAATCCTAGAATGAGAGAGGGAGCCCTCTTTTTTAATTTGTATTCATTTGTTTCATCTTTTGCGACCTTTTTACCTTTTTATCAATTTAAGTGACTTTTTGTTTATTAAGGTTAGTTGTCATTGATTTCAACCCTTGAATAAATCCCAGTAGAACAAAGGTTGGTTGTCATTGATGTCAACCCTTGAAGAAATCCGCATAGCACAAAGGTTGGGTAATGGACCCAAGATTGTTTGATTTAAATATGACTCATTATTGTCTTCTCATGGTTGATAATAAGTATAAATGGATGAACTCCAAATTGGTCCCCTTATGGTGAAAATCTCTCACGAGAAGATGCTTTGTGGATTGACTTATCCTATAAGTATGGTTAGAGAACCCATGCTTATTTTGGGAATAATAAGATGAAGGTCAGTGAATTTTTCATTGAAACTATATTATATGGATAGTTTTTGTCATGCCATTTCCGGTGGTATGTGGAATGTCACATAACTCCTCGCGGTTAGAGAGTTATGGCCATGAGAAGTTGGAGAACTCAGGTTTGGGTAATGGACCCACGTTTATTTGATGGATAATGGTATGAATTTTGATATATTTTTAGGTAATATTATTCTATGTGGATGGTACATGTCATTCCATTTCTGGTGGTATGTCGAACGTCACATAACTCCTCACGGTTTGAGAGTTATGGCCTTATGAAATTGGAGGACCCTCTTATGTCATCTAGAAGCCCCAAAAGGTCAAAGTAGTCAAAGTGGTTTAAGAGATTTTAGAAGGTAAATAATAAATTAAATTAATGATTGTACTATAATTCAATGTGAATACAAAATAAATTACTTAAATAATAATTTTAATGGAAAAATTAGAAGTGGGTTAACCCTAAAATAAGGAAAGTGGGCAAAGTGACCTACAAGATGTTTTTAAGGAAGCTACTTGGAGAGTATAATTAAGACGAAATACTCTCTAATTTTAGACACACTTGAGAATATTGAAAACCTATAGGTTTATGAGGTAACCAAATGATATGTAAGCCAAATTTCTGAGGGAAGGTGAAGAAAAGAAGGCCATAATTCAAGCAAGGATAAATTATTTTCATGATGCTTTCTAAAGTATGTTATTTACAGGTCATCTCACCATTTTTGCAATATATTTTTTTATAGAATGATTCAAACCGTTAAATTTCTATTCCATTGAGAAAAATTTCCAAGTATATGTGGTAAAATTTTTATCTTGTGGGTCATTTTATTTTTGGAGTTACACTATGTGGAAAATAGGGTTTGTGGCTAGTCCTAAAACTAGTCAAGAACAGGTGTTTCGGGTAAAAATGTCATAAATTCTTCATAACAGATCCAAATTTAGTAATACCACATGTTTGGGTTACAGTACAATATTTATTATGCTTTGTAACATTTTTCAGATCGTTTGAACAAATATTTCGTGCGGGGCACGCCCTTTAAGGTCACTCTCTAGAATAATCCATAATTCAACAAGGTATGCCATTTTTGGTAGAACTACTTTTATGAAAGGTTCCAAGTATTGAAACCTCGAGGAATTGCATAAAACACACTAAAGAACATTGTGTATTAATTTCAAATATTTATTCATTATAGGTACAAAGTTATGATTATTTCAAGTTAGGGTTGTTGACTAATCAAAAACTAGTCATGTGAGACTAAAGAAAAGTTTGATGTAAATGCTAGTATCTTGTTGTTTAAACTTAAGGAGGGTTTGAAGGTATATGGTAATATATGACAAGTCTATTACATATTTATAAATCATATTTTGATGATGAAATTGATGAGGCCTTTTTGTTGAGGTACAAGTTGGGTACATGGTTGAGACAACTAGTTGATGAGTTGGCACATACATGAGGTGTATAGTTGATGATGTTGGTACATATTGATGAGTCATAGTTGATAAGTAGTTTAAACATTATTGGTACATACTTGGTACATGTTTGGTTGCACTTGTTTATGGTACAGGTTGATTACAGATTGTTTGGTACAGGTTGGTGCATGGTTGATGCACTTGTTTATGGTACAGGTTGATTACATGTTGAGGTAAATTTTGATGCATGGTTCAAGTTTATTGGTACAAGTTTACAGTGGTATATCTCATAGTGATAGTGTGATAGTGGTTCCATCATTCTACTTCTACATCAAGGCGGTTGGACGTGCCAAGGACAGGTGGTTGTACCCACCTTCCGATTGTAGCTAGAGAACATAGCGGGTTTTATCCTCCTTCTAGTTGTAGCCAGAGAATTTGAGAGTTGGAGCTTCCCTCAGGTTGTATTCTGTGAAACTAGGGGGTTGGAGCCTCCTTCCATTTGTAGCTAAAAAACAAAGGAATTTGGTGCTTCCAATGAATGTAATTCTTCAAGGCATATAAGAAAAAACATTTTATGGTTTTCTTCTGATTTGTGTTTCCACGTAAAACATCAGTGTATTGTGTATGTGTCTCATTGTTCATTTCTTATTGCTCATTATTGGATAATAATTATACATTGATATAACACTTGGATTATTTGAACAAAAATGATTTTAATTACGCTATTATTGATTTGACCCCCCTCTTAGTAATCCAACAATTGGTTTCAGAGCAGTTTCCTTCAGAAATCAATTTAACCACTGAAAAGTAGATCATGGAGAGTACCAACGTGTATAAAAATCAAATACCACAGTTTTATGGACAAAAGTATTCTTTTTGGAGCATAAGGATGAAGACATATATACAGGAACATGGATTTCAAGTTTGGAAATCAATTGTAGATGGATACACAAGACCAACAGTTCCACCAACAAATGAAAAAGAAATGAAACTCGATGAGAATAATTCCAAAGCCAAAAATGTACTTTTGAATGGTCTCAGTGATACAATATTCACCAAAGTTGCACATTGTAAATCTGCTAAAGAAATTTGGGACAAGATTTGAAATATTTATGAAGGAGATAAAAAATTCAAAGAAGTAAAGCTTCAAACTTACAGAGGTCAGTTCGAACACCTAAAAATGAAGGAATATGAGAATATTGTAGCCTACTTCTTACGAGTCGATGAAACAGTGAATGCAATCATAGGATTGGGAGAAGAAATCAAATAATCTGTAATTGTTCAAAAGGTACTAAGATCTCTTCCTATGATATTTAACCCTAAGATATCAACACTAGAAGAAAGATCGGATCTAAACTCAATAAGCATGGATGAACTGCATGAAATCTTCAAAGCATATGAAATGAGAAATGAACAGGAAAATCTAGATGTAAAAGAAGCATCCTTCAAAGAATCCAAAGGATCAAATAAAATGAAAAAGGAACAAGAAGAAAATACAAGCAACAGTGATAGATTGGAAGATGATGAAGAAGTGGTCAACTTCATTAAAATACTGAACAAGAGAACTGACGGTAGGTATGGAGGTAAGCTTCCTTTAATTTTTTTTAATTGTGATAGTATTGGTCATTTTACTAACAAATGTACTCATAAGAAAAAGAGAAATGGTGAAGGTTAATCAAAAGGAAAAAAACACATATAAAGGAAAAATAACTACAAATAAAGTTTTCAAGAAAAGCTTATGCACCAAAGAAGACATCTCATCATCAGATGAAGATGAAGTCAGTGAAAATGAGACAAGAAGATTTTTATTCATGGTAGTAAAAGACTCTAACAAAGAAGACTCCGAAGAAGAATATCAAGAAGCTGAAGAATAATATGAAGAATTCAAAGAAGAAATTGAAGAAGAAGAAGTTGACTATCAAGAAGAATTAATGTGTGCCATAGAAGTTATCAGAAGAAAAAAGAAGAAAAACAAGAAACTGCAAGCAGAACTAGACAACAAAAGTGATACTCGAGAACTAGAACAAATGAATGTTGATTCTCCATTGTGACACTTATAAAGCCCTATATTAACTTCTATCTGAGCCTATTTCACCTATTCCATGTGTATCTAATTGATTGTTTCCTCCATAATACACTTGACGACCTTGTTCACATGCATAAGAGGTAACCTATGATTAAAGCATGATTTGTTTAGTTTTCTTGAGCTAATTCGATTAAATGGTTGATTGTGTATGATACTAATCACTTTGACTCTTAATCAGCATGATACGGTATTAAGGCTTCACTTATTCTGGTACCAGCCTGTGCTAATCCGGTACTAGAAATAATTCAAAAATTTTGGAAAGCTTCTAGAGGAAAATCAGACACATGGGTTTTTTCCAGAATGATGTTTTTATGAGGAAACATGTGTCATAATTCACCCATATTGCACGTGTGAACCTCCATCTCAAAGGGAATGATTCTGCCAAAATTATTAAAAAAACTCAAACTGCCAACTTGTTCCTCCATATGGTATCATATCAAGAAATTATAAAACATGGGTTTTGTCCAGAATATGATAAATTGAGTAAGACACTAGCCTTTTTTCAAAACTAGAATTGGTTTGGGAGATAGGCAGGCGGGGGGGCGGATAACTCGAATCTACCCAAATTGTTAAAAAACACAGATTTTTGGGATTTCTCCTAAAATTGTAAAAAAAAAATTCTTAGTTTGGGGAATCTGTTTCATCCATTCCTCCATGGATTTTATGTATAAATAAGACCTCATAGATCTGAGTAGAGAGGAATTCTCATGATGCAAGAATGGTTCTTCAAGGAGAATTGTTATGATGTAGAATGGATTCATGAAAAGACTCATTTTGTAAACCTACTTGTTGGAGATTAATGCCAGATTGAATTTAGTGATTCTGTCTCTCTTATAAGTTAACATTTGGTGATCTAAAATATTCCATCTTAGCATTGGCAAGGGCCACCGATCCATCTTGGTAATTTTATTGTAAATTGTTAGTGTAGATTTTCATTTCATGTATTTGTTATTTTGATTTTATGATATTTTCTTCGATTTCACTATTCGAATTTGTTGCAAAGTGTGGTAATGCAGGAACAATTGGATCTCCATATTTCACCATACATGATATTTAATGGAGCATCCCACTTGTTAGTTTAGTTTCTCCAGGAGATAGATCTTAAGTTCATCTTTTCATTTTATGAGTCTCTAATGAACAGATTTGTCGCCTATGAAAGAACCTTTCGATTCACTATTTTCTTGAGAAGTTTTGTTATCATTTCTCTCTTCTAAGTTTGGAGTGGTATTGTTGAAGTGTGTCGAGATTTGTTTGCTATTTGTTGTTAAGAGTAGAAGCTATATATAACTAATTCAAAGTCCATATTTCCACTTCGTGAGCTTGTAAATGGACAAGGCATTATCTGTGAAAAATATTGAGTGCATGATTGCAAGTTTTGCTTTCTAATTTATGAATTGTGTGAAAAGTGTTATCTTTGAAAACATAGTATTTTGTTATTGAATGTTTCTTCTTTAAGCTATACTCATTAGACATAGGAACCTATCTATTATAGGCACATATAGTGCATCAACTCTTTTGATTATGAATCTAGTTGATAATTTATTTTTGGTAATATATTATACAAATAATTGCACCAACAATTTGGCCTCGTTGCTGAGGAGTTGTAAACGATAATAGGTAGTATTAGAATCAGATTTATTTAATGGTTTTGGATTGATTTTATGGATGACCTATCAAGTTTGGTGTGTTTTTCTTTTGCAAATAGTTTTAAAATTTAGATCTTTAATGATAAATCATGTTTGGGGTGCTGTAAGAACCCCCCGAGTACTAATCTGTGTTGTGAAATAGGTATCATCAACCAGCTAGAGTAATTCAAGGATGATCAAGAGCTTGAATAATGTTCCTCCAAGAACTTTCTCGCATTCTGGTAGAAGCTGGGATATCCGCCTCTCAGGAAGATCATATATTCACAGCAATCAAGAATCTAGTTGTCTCTCCACGTGAAGAGTTGGAAGTCTCGTCGAATTCCTCTTGTCGATTTGTTTAGGGTAATAAAGAATCATGGATAGAATTCAATGGAGAGAAACTAGTGGAACCTGAGATTGAGGAATCCTTAGCATGCCTCTCAATAGATCTTGCATGTACTTCAAAGACCAATCATCTTGAAGAGGATAATCTGCATAGCATAGTAGACATGACATTCAGTGTGACCTAAACAAAGAAGAGAAACAAGAATATAGTGATCCTATTGAAATATGGTTTCAATTAGTTATTAGGTCACACCACTCTCGTATTTATTGTTTGATCTCATCATCAAAGCAGTTGGTCCTTCATACTCCATTATGCATTAAAATTTATCTTTTAAACCTAAGTATAGAAATATTTCTAACCCTATTACGCACATGGCTTCACTGGAAGTATTCCTATACTTGAAGGACATTTTCTTTTGTTCAATTAGAGTAGGATAGGTAAATAAATAAATAAATGTTGCACATAAGTACAATACAACCTATATTTCATACTTTTCATAAATGGGAATGTCAAAAGCTAATAAAGAAATCAATTTAAGATCTTTTGTTCCTATAGTAGATTTCTTTTTAAAAGTTATGATGATTTTGTTTGGAATCTTATGAGAAGTGAATCTCTTCATCCTCCGAATGCACAGATAATATTGGAAGGGTTTCAAAAGAGGAGAAGACATCCTTGTCAACGAAAGATAACACTTAAGGGAGTGCTTCATGACTTATTTCATCAAAATTCTTCTTTTTCCTTAAAGTTGTTAAAAATGATGCATTCATGTTTTATCATTACCTATCTATTTTAAGACCACTATTTCATAAGGATGATCAATTCAGTGATATTTTTAATAGAAATTGAAACTAAATTCTAATTCCAAATCGTTTTATTCATAGCTAATAATTCAACTTTTGACATTTTCCCTAAATTTTATGTTTTTGAGCATGAATAAAAATCCAGTTTTAATTAGTTATATTGGTTTGTTCTTAGCAGGTGTTCACAACTCTCTGAGCAGACCTTTTTAGCATCTCACATTGTTTGCATGAGGCCATGCAAAACCTTAGGCATGGGGAAGTGGTTGTCGAAACCTTCATACTCTTTTGCAATTCTCGTCGGTGAGGCCATATCAACATCTTCAATGTTGGGATTTGATAGTCATTTCTAGAATTTTGGTACTGTAGAATTGCATCCATCCAGTACTGGTAATAAGGTGTTGGTAGCTCTTATCATATATTCAAGTTTTGCTACTCGATTTAAGTACTAGGACATATAAATTCAACATTTTTCATTTTACTAAAGGAATTAGACTAATTATGCAATAAACATATGGTTACTTTCAATTATTGCATGCTCCCTACCATGACATTTTGCAAGCCCTCCTATACATATTCTCATATATTATCACTGAATTCATTGGTGAAGTGGTTGTCATCATGAATGAACAAAAATCATCCATCATATGCCCCTTGCATGTTCTTTCTATCAAGGATCATTTAAGTCTTGTGTTGAATTATTTTTACTCTCATGCACATCCACTTCCTACATTTATAAACTCAACCTTGAATGAATCATCCTTGCTCTCCTTTAAGAAGATATTTTCACATTTAGCAGTATATGATAATGGGTGCACTTGTCCTATTACCTCATTATTTTGAAGAAGTGATTGCTCATTGAAATATCCATTGAAAAGAGGTGACACCATTATGTATAGTACTAACCTAGTTGATTCAACAAGTTCTTATCCAAGTTTCTCTTGAGAGGTATTGATAAAAACCTCATGTGGTGGACCGCCCTTGCAAAACCACAATGAAATTTCATGAGAACCCTAATAGGATTAACTAGAGGGACCTCTTAGCCATTATTCGATATGTTCCATTATACGTTGAATAGCCAAGATTTAAGTTGAATGTGGATGATGTCACCTTTAGGATAATTGCAAACAATTAATTATGTGCCTAATAAATATAAAACACTCTCGTACCACCTGCCTTCCTTATACTCTAAAAACTGTCAATGAACAATATACATTATTCTAAATATTTTGAGTAATATAATAAAATGAAGTATCAGGAAGTACAAGTAACCCCGCTGAGGTACTGAACAAGCCTGTTGGCAGCGGGGCCATGCTTGTATGGTACTAAGGTAAACTTGTCGGGGTACTGAACATGCTTGCTGGCAGCGAGGCTATGTCGGGTAAAGAGAGTTGAAAAACATAAAGTGGCACACTTAAAACTGAACATACACCCTTGGGTATCATTCTGAAGCAATCATTATCAAATTAAGGCTAGGAAATGACCTTTATATCTCTTGGATGATGTTCTTAAGAACCTTCAAGTATCCCCTTTAGAGTTATATCTTTAAAAAAATAGGTTTGCACGAGAAGTGGGACCCTCAGTATGTGTAATTCACCTTACCTAAACAAGAGGAGATTCATCTCTAAAAACTTGGATCTGAAACGAGTTAATCATCTTGGGATGTATTCCTTTATGTGTTCATCTCTTTAAATGATATCTAAACTATGCTTATATCAATTTTGTTTTAAAGGTTATCTAGCTAGTCAAAGTCGTTATGAAAACTCTTGGTCAATATCCTATAATCATATTAGAGTCACATCCAACCCTTTCTCCTAACTTCGATCGAAAATAGATTGGATAAGACTTAACTTCAGGGAATGCTTGATCGAGTGAGGTGTATCATCAATTGTGAAACTTTGAAGATCATTGTTGCATGAGGAGATGCAATGAATTAAGCATGGGGGAATGTTAAGTTTCCATTGTGACACTTATAATTCCCCATATTACCTTCTATCTAAGCCTATTTTACCTATTCCATGTGTATCTAATTGACTGTTTCCTCCATAATACACTCGATGGCCTTGTTCACGTGCATAAGAGCTAACTTATGATTAAAGAATGATTTGTTTATTTTTCTTGATTTAATTCAATTAAATTCTTGATTATGTATGATACTAATCACTTTGACTCTTAAGAAACATGATCCGGTACCAACTTGTGCTAATCCCGTACTAGAAATAATTCAAAATTTTGGAAAGCTTCTAGAAGAAGATTGGGCACATGGGTTTTGTCCAGAATGATGTTTTCATAAGGAAACATGTGTCTAAATTCACCCATATCGCACGTGTGGACCTCCATCTCAGGGGGGATGATTCTGCCAAAATTATCAAAAAAACTCAAACTGCCAACTTCCACCTCGATTTTCATGCATATGGTATTAGATCTAGAAATTATAAAACATGGGTTTTGTCTAGAATATGATAAATTGAGTAACACATGCCTTGGTTTTAAAAATTAGAATTGTTTTGGGAGATATGGGTGAGGGAATAACTTGAATCTGCCCAAATTGTTAAAAAACACAGATTTTTGGGATTTCCCCTAAAATTGTAAAAAAATGTTTTCTTAGTTTGGCGATTTGGTTTCATCTATTCCCCCATAGATTTTATGTATAAATAAGACCTGATAGGTCTGAGTAGAGAGGAATTATCATGATCTAAGAATGGTTCTTCAAGGAGAATTGTTATGATGCAGAATGGATTCATGAAAAGACTCTTTTGTAAACCTACTTGTTGGAGATTAATGCAAGATTGAATTCAGTGATTTTGTCTCTCTTATAAGTTAACATATGGTGATCTAAAAGTTTCCATGTTGGCATCGACAAGGGCCATCGATTCATCTTGGTAAGCTTATTGTAAATTGTTTGTGTAGATTTTTATTTCATGTATTTGTTATTTTGATTTCATGATATTTTATTTGATTTCACTATTAAAATTTGTTGTAAAGTGTGGTCATGTAGGAACAATTGGATCTCCATATTTCACCATACATGAACTTTAATGGAGCATCCCACTTGTTAGTTTAGTTTCTCCAAGAGATAGATCTTAAGTTCATCTTTTCATTTCATGAACCTCTAATGAACAAATTTGTCATGTAAGAAAGAATCTTTCGATTCACTGTTTGCTTGAGAAGTTTTGTTATCATTTCTCTCTTCTAAGTTTGGATTGGTATTGTTGAAGTGTGTCCAGATTTGTTTTCTAGTTGTTGTTAAGAGTAGAAGCTACAGATAACTAATTCAAAGTCCATATTTCTACATCATGAGTTTGTAAATGGACAAGGCGTTATCTGTGCAAAATCTTTTGAGTGCATGATTGCAAGTTTTTCTTTCTAATTTATGAATTGTGTGAATAGTGTTATCTTTGAAAACATAGTATTTTGTTATTGAATGTTTCTTCTTTAAGCTATACTCATTGAACATAGGAACCTATTTGTTATTGGCACATATAGTGCATTAACTCTTTTGATTTAATCCTGGTTGATAATTTATGTTTGGTAATATATTATGCAAATAATTGCACCAACAATGATCACAAAATTGAGGGTTCAAATAGAAGAAGATAAGAGAATTGATGAAGCACTCAAAGAAAAGCTAGAAGAAAAGAATAGGATCATTGGAAACTTGGAAGCAAAGATTGTCGCACTAATAAAGGATATTCAAAAGAAAAATATGCAGAATAACTCAAAAGTCCTTGATGGCATTATCAGTAGTCAAAAATATCATATTGACAATTCCAGACTTGGATACAATAAAAAGGGAAAGGGATCAAGCTCCAAAACAACAAGGAAATAAACATATCCAAAAATTTATGCAGAAACAATCAAGGGGATAGGAAGATATACAAGGAATATTACAGGGACACTCCTCCACAAAGAAGATTCAAATTTCAAAATAAAAAATAGATAGATAGGTCTCAAGAAGAAGAAGGATTCATAAGAGCACCTCCTTTCAGAATATTTTCAACTCCCAGGTATCAAACTATATTTTTTGGTTTATGTTATGCATGTAATAATTTTGGACATAAACCTGTGAATTGTAGAGCTAACAATAGGAACTATAACAACTTTAAGAGTCATACACAAAGGGGTTATGCAAGAAGACCTAGTGAAACATAGATAAGAAGTTATAACATGTTTGAATCTTTGAGAACTAAATTGGAATGTTACAAATGTAACAATTTTGGACACATGGCCAAAGATTGCGAAATGACAGTACTTCCTAAAGAACCTCAACATAATAACAACAGTCACAGACATGAACCTTAGAAAACGACATGGATAAGAAAGAGATATCAATATAGAAATGAAGAATGCACAATTTCTCTAATAGCTAAGAAGATGAAATGTGGTTGGTATGTTAACATTGGATGTTCAAAATACATGACAGGTGATAGAGACAAGTTTCTTATATTAATAAAGGAAATAGATGGATAATTCTCCTTCGGAAATGATGATTCAACCAAAATCATTGGAAAATGAACAGTTTGAATCGGGAACAAGAATGAAAAGGCAGAAAATGTTCTACTAGTAGAAGATATGAAACATATTCTTCTAAGTGTTAGTAAAATGTGTGACCAAGGTCATAAAGTTACTTTTGATTCACAAAAGTGTGAAATAAGAAAAGAATGTTCAGGGAAATTGGTCACTACAGCTGCAATAACTTCAAGCAATATATATGTGTTAAGTGAAATTGGAAATGAAAAGTATTGTCTAGGAAAGGAAGATGAAAGTTCGTTATGGCACAGAATAATGGGGCACATACATTTTGATAAACGTGTTAAAGTAAGAAAAAGAGAAGCAGTCAAATAAATTCCCCAGATCACGAAACGAACCAACACTTTATGCAAGCATTGTCAACAAGGAAAGCAAACAAAGACCAAGTTTTAATCAAAGGGATATTCAACAACAAGATCACTGGAAATTGTGCATACTAATCTAGTTGGACCAACTAAAATAAATGGATTAAAAGGTGATAAATAATTCACGTTATTAGTTGATGATTACACAAGAATCACTGCAATTTTCTTTCTCAAAAATAAGTTAGAAGCTTTTGAAAACTTCAAGATCTACAAGGAAATGGTTGAAAATGAAATGGAATGAAAAAACAAATGCTTGAGATATGATAATGGAGGAGAGTTCACCTAAAATTAATTTATGTACTACTACAACAATCATGGAATAAAAATACAATTCTCCATTGCTAAGACACCTCCACATAATGGAGTTGTTGAAACAAAGAACATGACAGTACAGGAAATGGATCGAACAATGTTAATGTATTTGAAATTGATAGATATGTTTTGGACACAGGAAGTGCATACAATAGTTCACATTCAAAATAGAGTAATGGTCAGAAACAACACTAACAAAACTCCTTACTAACTATGGAAAGGAAGACCAACAAATGTAAAACACTTTAGAGTTTTTGGAAGAAAATGCTATATCAAAAGAGAAAATGGTGGAATGGGAAAGTTTGTATCTCATGTGGACAAAGGAGTACTTGTTGGTTACTCAAGTACAAGGAAAGCATACAAGTGTTGCAATCTAAGATTGAACAAAGTTGTGGAAAGCATCAACGTAACAATTGATGAAACAGGCATACCAGAATCAAAGGAAGAAAATGAATCAATGAAACAACCCTTAAATTATGAAGCAAAAGTTGAAAAAGAAGTAGAAGAGGAAGATAAAGACAATCTAATAGAAGCATAAGAATAAGTTCAGAAAGTGTCTCCAAAGACACCCGGTAAATTATTACAGAAGAATCATCCTTCAGATCATATTATCATAAACAAAGATGCAGGAGTTGAGACTAGAAGAAGAATCTGTTCACCACAACAAACACACCTAGCACTCTTATCTACAATTGAACCAAACTATTTTGAAGAAGCCAACAAGGATGAATATTGGAATAAGGCCATGGATCAATAATTGGATCAAATAGAGAAAAATGACACTTGGGAACTGGTTCCAAGACTAGAGAATAAGAATGTGATCGACACAAAGTAGGTCTTCAGGAATAAATTAAATGAAGATGGACATGTTACAAGGAACAAAGCTATATTGGTATGTAAAGGATATGCACATGTTGAAGGAATCAACTTTGAAGAGACATTTTCCCTAGTTTCCAGAATGGAAGCAATCCATTTGCTTTTATCTTATGCATGCTCCAAAAATATTAAAATGTATCAAATGGATGTAAAATTATTTTTTCTGAATGGGGAACTTGGAGAAGAAGTCTACATTGAACAACCAGAAGGATTTTAGTTGTCAGAAAATGCAGATTATGTGTGTAAATTAAAGAAGGACTTGTATGGGCTAAAATAGGCTCCTAGAGCATGGTACTCTAGAATGGATAAGTATATGTAGCAGGCAGAGTTCAGAAAAGGAAGCACGGACAAAAACCTCTACATCAAGGTAAGTCAAGGTAATATTTTATTAATTGAAGTTTATGTTGATGATATTATTTTTGGTAGTGATGATGATAGGTTAAGCCAGAAATTTGCAAAACATATGCATAATGAATTTGAAATGTCATTACTTGGAGAACTATCCTTCTTTCTGGGACTTCATATATGCCAAAGCAACCAAGGAATTTTAATTTCTCAAATGAAGTATATCAAAGAAATGCTAAAAAGTTTCGGTATGGAAGATTGCAAACCAGTTATCACTACCATGCAAACCAGTTACAAGT
Source organism: Picea glauca (assembly GCA_000966675.3). Lineage (NCBI taxonomy): Eukaryota > Viridiplantae > Streptophyta > Pinopsida > Pinales > Pinaceae > Picea > Picea glauca. Next base: position 124,631 of record JZKD02S0895540.1, read on the forward strand.
TGAGCAAAGATGATGATTCGAAGTCTACCGATCAGAGGAAATATAGGTCAATTATTTGCAGCCTACTATATGTGACATAATCTAGACTAGATGTAATGCAGGATGGTGGACAGGTGGCATGATTTCAAGAAGCACAAAAGGAATCACATGTATTAGCAGTGAAGAGGATTTTTAGATATCTCAAAGGAACATAAGAGTTTGGATTATGGTATCCAAAATGAAAGGATATTTGACTTATTGGCTACATAGATGCAGATTGGGCAGGTTGTATTGGTGACCGATGAAGAACCAGTGGAACAACATTATACTTGGGTGACTGTTTAGTATCATGGATAAGAAAGAAGCAATCATCAATATCCTTATCTATAGATGAGGCAGAGTACATTGCAGAAACATCATTTTTTACATAGGTTCTTTGGATGAAACAAACTTTGACAGATATACAGGTTGAGTATGATGAGTCCATTCCAATATATTGTGATAATACAAGCGCCATAAGTATATCAAAGAATTTGGTGATGCACTCCAATATGAAGAACATTCCAATCAAGTATCACTTTTTACGGGAATAGGTTGCAGAAAATAACAACAGAGTTGAGTATGTGGGCAGAAAAGAACAAGTGGCAGACATCTTTACAAAACCACTTCCATGGGAATCCTTTGAGTATCTTGTCCATAGGCTTAGAGTTATTTCTACTCCAAAATGAATTATTTTTAATGATTATCTTATATGTCTTAGATGTACATGACGAAGCACCATAAGAATACAATTCATTTAGGGGGAGCAACCTCAGATGGAAAAATAACTTTGACATTGATGACAAAGGGGGAGAGATTTATCAGATGCAAAGGACAAAGGCATGGTTCCAAGGGGAGAATATTTATAATATGTAGAGGACAAATGCATGGTTCCAAGGGGAGCATGAGTGATATTATTTCACTATTGCATCAGAGTGTTTCCATCAATGCCAAATAGGGAGATTGTTGATTAAGTTTGGTTGTCATTGATGTCAACCCTTGAAAAAAGCCCCATAGCATAAATTTTGGGAAATGGACCCAAGATTTTTTGATGTAAATATGAATCATTATTGTCTTGGCATGGTTTATAATAAGTAGAAATTTATGAACTCCAGAGTGGTCCCCTTATGTTTAAAATCCCTCACGGGAAGACGCTTTGCAGGTTGAGTTATCCTAGAAGTATGGTTAGAGAACCTATGATTATTTTTGGAATAATGAGATTAAGACCAGTAAAGTTTTCATTGAAACTATCATATATGGATAGTTGTTGTCATTCCACTTCTGGTGGTATGTGTAACGTCACATAACTCCTCACAATTAGAGAGTTATGGCCATGAGAAGTTGGAGAACCCAGGTTTGGGTAATGGACCCAAGTTTGTTTGATGGATAATGGTATGAGTTTTGATATATCTGTAGGTAATACTATTCTATGTGTATTTCACATGTCATTTTATTTCTAGTGGTATGTGGAACATCACATAACTCCTCATGGTTTGAGATTTATGGCCTTACGAAGTTGGAGGACCCTCTTATGTCATCTAGAAGCCCCAAGAGGTCAAAGTAGTCAAAGTCGTTTAAGAGATTTTAGAAGGTAAATAATAAAGTGAATTGATGAGAGTAATACAATTCAAAGTGAATACAAAAAAAATTACTTAAATAATAAATCTAATGAAAAAATTAGAAGTAGGTTAACCCTAAAATAAGGAAAGTGGCCAAAGTGACCTAGAAGATGTTTTTAAGGAAGCTACTTGGAGAGTATAAATAAGAGGAAATGCTCTATAATTTTTGAAACACTTGAGAATATTGAATACCTATAGGTGTATGAGGTGACAGAAGGATATCTAAGCCAAATTTTGGAGGGAATAGGAAGAAAAGAAGGCGGCAATTCAAGGAAGGATAAATTATTTTGATGATGCTTTCTGAGGTATGTTATTTACAAGTCATCTCACCATTTTAGCAATAATTTTTTTTCTAGAATGATTCAGACCATTAAATTACTATTCCATTGATTAAACATATCCAATTATCTTTGGTAAAAAAATCATCTTGTGGGTCGTTGTAGTTTTGGAGTTACACTCCGTGGAAAATAGGGTTTGTAGCTAGTCTTGAAACTAGTCAAAAACAGGTGTTTCGGGTAAAAACATCATAACTTTTTCATAACATATCCAAATTCAGTAAGACAACATGCATTGGTTACAGTATAATATTTAGTATTCTTTTTAACAGTTTTAGATCGATTCAACAAATATTCTATGTGGGGAACTCTCTACAATGTCTCTCTCTAGAATAAGACAAAATTCAACAAGGTATGCCATTTTTGCTATAACTACTTTTATGAGAGGTTCCAAGTAGTGAAACATGGAGGAATTACGTAAAACAAAATGAAGAGGATTGTGTATCAGTTCAAATCTTTATTCATTACAGGTACAAAGTTATGATTTTTTCAAGTTAGGGTTGTTGACTAATCCAAAACTAGTCATGTGAGACTAAAGAAACATTTGATGTAAATGTTAGTCTCTTTTTGTTTAAAGTTAAGGAAGGTTTGAACGTATGTGATCATATACACCAGGTCTATTACAGAGTTATAAATCATATTTGGATGATGAAATTGATGAATTATTTTGGTTGAGTTGCAAGTTGGGTACATGATTGAGACAAGTAGTTGATGAGTTGGCACATACATGAGGTGTATAGTTGATGATGTTGGTACATATTGACGAGTCATAGTTGATGAATAGTTCAAACATAATTGATACATACTTGGTACATGGTTGGATGCACTTTTTTATGGTACAGGTTGATTACAGATTGTTTGGTACAGGTTGGTGCATGGTTGATGCACTTGTTTATGGTATAGGTTGATTATAGGTTGAGGTACAGGTTGATGCATGATTGATACATGGTTCAGGTTTATTGGTAAGATTTGACAACGATATATCTCATAGTGATAGTGTGATAGTGGTTCCATCATTATACTTCTACTTCAGGGTGGTTGGACGAGACAAGGACAAGTGGTTGTAGCCACCTTTCGGTTGTAGTTGGAGAACATAGCGGGTTGTAGCCTCCTTCTAGTTGTAGCCATAAAATTGGGGATTTGGAGCTTCCCTAAGGTTGTAGTCTAAGAAACTAAGGGGTTGGAGCCTCCTTCCAGTTTAAACTGGAAAAAAAAAACAGAAGTTGGTGCTTCCAATGAATCTAATTCTTCAAGACATATAAGAAAAAACATTTCGTGGTTTTCTACCGATTTGGGTTTCAACATAAAACATCGGTGTATTGTGTATGTGTGTGATTGTTCATTTCTTATTGCTCATTATTAGATAATAATTCTACATTAATATAACCCTTGGATTATTTGAAGAAAAATGATTATAATAACGCTATTATTGATTCACCCCCCCTCTCAGTAATCCAACACTTTTCATATTCCTCCTAAATCACTTTTGGTTTCTTTTCCCTTTTTCCCCTTTTAATTATCTAATGTCATTTTTTTTTACGAACTTTTCCCCTCAGAAAATTAAATAATTAAATAATTATCCTTTTTAATGACTATAGCATACGAGATTCACTTAGGTTACTTTTTCCATGTCCCATGATCACTTGGAATGGGACATGAAAACATGATACATGATGATTCAGTGATAGTGAATACTATGGAAGGGTATTCATTGGCACGTAGTAGTGTACTATGGAGTTTGGGGGTGTCTCCGCCATGGAGACCTCCCGACAAATTTCTTAGGCATACCATTGAGTGGAGGTTTCCAAAGATAGATGAGTGGATGGGTGAGCTCAAACAACATAGTATTTTTCAAATATTGATCTTTGATTGGGATAATATCACTAGACTACTTTCAGGTGTCATTATGGGAACTATGAATTGTTGGTCATGCCATTGGGTTTAACGAACATGCTCTCCATATTTCTATCTCACATGAACCCCATATTCACACCACATGTAACAATCTTTCATTTGAAGTTGTAACGCTCTGATACCATACTATAACTCCCCCTTTCCATTAGCCTAGTAGGCACTACTTCACGGAATAACAATGTCATGCTTAAATATATATATATGACATGCATTTAAAATAGGTTAAATACATTTAAACTCAGAGTGAGCATAAGAATTATTGTTATTATAAATAATCAATGGCTTTAACATTAATTGATGTGCACAGTAGAGTACATGATAATTATAAATACATAGACATGCAGTAACATAATTGAAACATCACCTGGTGCTTATCTTTGAAAATAGTGGTTATTCCACCAACCAGGTGCAGGCCTTCCATGAACCTCCATGCCTTAGACCATGCTGCTCATCAAGCTTAGTAGTATGTCACCCCTGAGATGAGACTAAGCTCCACCCGAAGGCAAGGAATCCTAGGCTAGGCTGAGGTTACAAGGAAAACACATGGGCATAAGGAAGAAATTCTCTCCCAGGAACCACTCATACTCATTGCCCACAGACTCTCCATCCCCACATGCCTATTCCACCCCGGGAGTATACACCTTCTTTGTCACCTAGATAGTCCTTCAGTTGCTAACCTCCCTTGCCTTGGGTTTCAGCAACAGGTCAGACCAGAATTCTCTGAGCTTTGTGGAAGCTACAGGGTTCCTTCTAGGAGCTCTCTCCTTTATCAGTACACTATCTCACTTGGAGAGAGTCGCTCACAGGTCAAGAAACCTGTTCTTCCAACTTCAACCACCTCTCTCACCTAAAGAGAGTGTTGTACGACTGGCCAAAAAGCCACATAGGGTCAACACTACACATCCACAAAAGTCAACAGGAATTCAGACACGAACACCCCTGGGTAGCAATAGACATGTGCAATAGCATAACCAGGTTTAATAGGGATGGGACACTTCTATTTTCTCAATCTGGCAGCACAGAATAGAGTCATGCTCTGGTTCTCAGGGATGTGTGATGAGTTGTCCACGTAGGGGTCGACTCAAACTTAATGGTTCAAAACTGAAGGGGTGTACCAGCCTTCCCCAAGCAAATATATACACCGGCCCTTTTTTTTCAGAGTGCATGAGGGTATCTCTTGTAGAGGTTGGATGGGTTCACGCTCAGACAGTCAGGTAGAATGGAGGAGGAAGCCGCAACATGGCTCATCTCTGCCATTTTATTTTCATGCACCTAGGTTGACACTTGTCACCCATACAACTGCATGCATTCCTTCAGTATGTGTTCCTTCCATTCGAAAGTTGTTTTTCCTTCCAAAAGAACTTAGGATAAAACATATTATTCACATGTCTTTTGGAATAATATTAAAATATTATTCCCAAGGACCTAAGCCCCTAGGCTCAACACTTAGTCCTTTTTCCCACCTTCCAGCCCCTAAGCCCTTGCCCACTCTGTGGAAGCTTAGTACCCCATCACTCATTCATCATGGTCGGTCTACACGCAGGGGTGTTTATATTTTATTATTTTTCTGCATAAATACAGGTATAAAATTAGGCTCTTGGCCTTGAACACTTAGCCTCTCTGGCCTAACAATCACATAATCCCACTAGCTTATATAAACTTGTCTCACTAGCCTATAAAACATATTTACAATCCATTTCATAAACAATATTTACAATAGGGCTCGGACTTGGGGACATTACACCACATATACAAGGGTTTAGGTTAGTGTTTTGTGATGATCTACTCGTATACATCAAGACATGTGTGAATCATTTGAAGCAATTAAATGAGACACAGGGCAAGATGGAAAGAATATGCAGGAATGGGACTAAATAATCTCTAGATATTGATCTTCGATCATGATATCATATGGACAGGGATAGAGATATTGTAATGATAGATTCTTTACATTGTTTCCATATGATCAATATGCAGGATATAAAAACACATCAATAGGATATCTCTGACATGGTAGATTGGTTCAAGTGGATTTCAGTTGATTTGAAGTCCCACCTTCTGGTGGAATACTCCAAGGGTTAGTTTTCTTACGAGTTAATGGATGGTCATATTCATGATGATGGGTATAGAGTAGTGGATGATATAATCTACTATAAAGATAGCATATACCTAGTTCCTAAGTCCACATTTAGGGAAGCAATCATGAGGTTTATACATGATTCACCCTTGGAAGGGTATATTGGGTACTTTCAAAGTTATCAGTAGATCATAGAGAGGGTCTCATGCAAGGTCATTGATGACGATGTATGTAGACATTTCAAGGATTGGATCACTTTCTAACAGAACAAGTCAAAAAATATGTATCCAAAAGAATTATGGTAGTTTACACTCATCTCAGGACATAGATGGGAGAGTGTGTCTACAAATTTCAACACAAGTCTACTAGAGGTACATGGAAGGGATTACATTTCCAATACTTCATTAGAGAATGAGGCGTTTCATGTAGAAGAGTGGTTTTTTAAGGAAGCGTCTAGAATCCATAGGGTACATGAGTACAATGACCATGATCGAGACAACACAATTCTTAGGACATTTTGGAAGGAACTGTATAGATTAGCGGAGTCTGTTGGTACGAGGCATAGTGGAATCCTAATTTTCATGTGGGTTCTAGGAACTCATATGATTGGTTTGTGTCATTTTTTGGACAATTCAAGAGATGAATGGGCACAAGTTGTATGAAAATATATATTTTATTTACCGATACCTAGGATTGGATATGCCAATGGACTTCTAGACCTTGATTCCACCGAGGCGCATCTGTAGGATATGATCCATAGTAGTGAGGCCATGTATTCTAGATATTACATCTTGAGGTTCTAGGAGTGTAGGTTACAGTCGAGGCATGAGATCCAACCACTTATGATCAGAGTGGCACAACATTAGCATGGTCGGTTCCTTTTGAGGCTAGCTTAGGACCCTAGGATTATAGTTTTTGACAAATCAACTACCAATATAGATGAGATGGCAAGTTATCACCTTCCAGATATTAATCTTTGGATTATTAGGATTGGTTACTTGGAGGAGGGGTATTATGAGTAGTTGATCAGGTTTATGCAGCTTATGATTTCCTGTCTCAGTCAGATGGGTTCTTGCATTAGCACCTTGTAGACTAGTGTTATGAGTAAAGAGTGATTCAAATATGTAACATACCCATCCACCCACAGGCTAGGGCATGATACCTTTAAGCCCACAATTGGAATTCGTACTCTTACCGATACCTTCTTTAATTAATAAGAATGCATAAGATACAAGATTTAGCAACATGCACAACAATATCCAACCAGCATGCATAATCTAATATTCAGTTAAATGATAAATAAAATACACAGTGGAATACATTCATACAAAGATAATAATGTCACAAAATTTAGCACTTATATTTATAAAAAGGAGACACCAACTGGCTGCAGACCAAGGACATTCCACCCAACTGTAGACACCACTGCTCCAAATCTCAACAGTAGTGTCACCCCTGAGACAAGGCTACGACACCACAAGGACAGTTCCATAGTGTACTTGGGTTCCCAAACTAGTCATCTCTCAAGATATCACATGTTTCCCAGCATCCACAACAATCCAAGTACCCACCTCTCTTCCACCCAGCCTATACCACCCCAAGAGAATGAACCTCCACCGTTCTCTACCATGCAGTCTCTCAAGAAGTCCTTCTCCTTTTTCTAGGGCCTCCATCATAGCTAGTCTAGTATCTCAATGATGGAACTCTCAATACTCACAGTTGTGAGAAAAATAGGGCATAGGCCAATGCATCTCAGACATGCAGGCCCCAGGTCATGGCTGGATTGCACCAACAAACATTATAGCCAACTATTTTGTGGCTAATTCTTGGGAGTTCCTTTCCCTTTTCCAAGTCAATACGCAGGTGAGGATGGATCAATGAATGGGTGAGTTAGTGCATGAAAGTGCATGAAAGTGCATGAGGGAAATAAATGAACTTACAATAAAATAGGCAAACAAGCTATTAATCAAACCCCCCCATCAGACTAGAGGTGTGTTTAAGTAAGTTCTTAGGGAATTACGAATCTCATGTCCTTCCCCAAGAATCTCACCTAATTGATCCCCTCCCTTAGGAAAAAAGGGTAATTAACATAGGAATAAAAAATTATCCCCTCAAGCCCCCTCTCTTGTTGAATCATAGCCCCCTATAACTCTAGTCCTTGTTCGTCTAGCATCCAACGATGTGTTCATTTTCAATAATGATCAAAACATTGAATTTTTTGGGAATATTGTTCCTTTAATAATTTTTTGGGAACTCAGGCCTCTCAGCATTGTAACAATACATTATTTAAAATAGGGGTCTGAAACTCATGGTGTTACATCCCCTCACCCCTTATCTTGGCACCTTCCTCAGTGCATATACCAAATAGAGATCAAAATCTCAAATTTATTCAAAAAGTTGTGTCTACTCTACTCACATGGCATCTTCATGAACCTAGGTAGCATATTCAGGACCGTAGTAGGTCCACCGAACTTTTAGCAGCTCTATAAATCGATTCTGGAAAATTTTGAATTTTTTGTCCAATACCCGCACTGACTTAACCTGAAAACCTCCCTCCCTCTCTACCTGAATCAGATGCCAATCAATAACATGGTTAGGGTCATGCACATATTTATTTAGTAAGGATACATGAAATACATTATGCACATTCATGGAAGAAGGCAATGCAAGCATGTATGCAATTGGCCCTATTTTGTCCAATATTTCAAATGGACCACAGAATCCGACTGCCATCTTTGTACAACTACCCAATTTCAAAGAGATTTTCCTGGGCTTCACTTTCGAACATACATGCTCCCCTACTTTAAATTCTCTAGTTGTCATGTTCTTGTCTGCATAAACGTTTTTTCTATCTTGAGATGCCTTTAAATTTTGCTTCATCTTAACCACCTGGTCTTACATTTCCCTGAGAAACTCCAACCCAAGTACCACTCTATCTGTTGGGTTGTCCCAGCTTACTGGAGTATCACATTTCCTACCATACAAGGCTTCAAATGTTTTCATTCTCAATGAAGCTAGATACCCATTATTATATGTAAACTCAACCAAGTGTAAGAAATCTTCCCAATTAGATGGCTTATCCATCACATACATTCTCAACATGTATTCAATTATTCGATTGATTGTCTCTATTTTCCCATCTATCTGGGGATGATATGTTGTGCTAAAGTTTAGATTTGTGCCAAATCATTTAAACAATACCCTCCAGAAATTGGAGGTAAACTTGGTATCTATGTTTGAGACGATTGTCCTAGGTATCCCATGTAACCTAGTAATTTCCTTCATGAAAATTTCTACAATATTAGCTGATGTATGCGTTGTCTTCACAGGAACAAAATGACAAAACTTTGTTAATTTGTCAACCAGCACCATGAATGAATCATGCTACTTATTCGTTCTGGGTAATCCTATGATGAAATCCATTGTGATCACTTCCCATTTCTTCTCTAGGATTGGTAATGGTTGCAGCAAAACCATTGGGTTCATATTCTCATACTTCACCTTCTCACATTCCATACATCGAGCAATGTAATAAACAATATCCTTCTTCATTCCTGGCCAAAAGAACTGGCTTCCTACTGCTGTAATTTTTTTTTGGTAATCAAGATGTCTAACATAAGGAATATCATGCATTTCCTTCAATACCAAATTCCTCGATTCTCTAGAGCTAGGAACATAGATTCTATTTTTATGTATGAGTAATCTGTCTTCCCTTATCTCATACTCCTTTATTTTCTATTGTACATTTCATTTCTATAAGTTTTCCTTTACCTGTAGGTAATGCTTATCGATAAAAAGACCACCTAAAATTCTGCTCTTCAAGTCTGATTGATGAATATTGATAGCAGTAGCATGCATGAGATGCACTCTTCTACTAAGCACATCAACAAATTTATTCTCCTTTCCTTTGATATTCTTTACATTGAAGTCATATTCAATTAAAAATTCCAACCATCTTGTTTGCCTGACATTCAAGGTTGGTTGTTCAAAAAGATACTTCAGGCCAATTTGGTCTGTCCTTAATTCGAATTTCTTCCCCATGAGATAATGCCTCCACATTCTCAAGGCATGAACAATGGCAACAAGTTCCAAGTCATGCATGGCATAGTTCCTCTCATGTTACTTAATATTTCTGGACTCATATCAAATGAAATTTCCATTTTGCATGAGGACTCCCCCAATTCCTTCTTTACATGCATCTGTACATACCACAAAAATTTCATTTGGGTCAACATTCTTTAACACAGGTGCACTAGTAAGTAGTTCCTTCAACAGATTAAAAAACATTTCGCACTTGAGTTTCCATTCAAATTTAGTTCCCTTCTTTTGAAAAGAAGTGATGGGATGAGAAATCTTAGAGAACCCTACTATGAACCTTTTGTAGTATCCAACTAATCCCATAAAAGATCTAACATCTGACACATTTGTGGGTGTTAGCCATCCTTTAATGGATTCGATCTTCTATGGATCTACTGTTACACATTATTTCCATCATCCCTATGACCGTTAATGATGTAAATCTATATGTAGTCTTCAGAGGGGTCAGTAGCATGAGTTCCTGAAGGAAGAAGAGAGAAGAACTTTCCTGAGAAAAGAAGTTGCATTTTCCTTTGTAAAAGCCCTATAAAAAATGAAGTTCACAGGTTGCTATATAGGTAGGGTGAGAGAATTCCTAATTCTCGTAGGTTGCACCATAGATGGGTTGCGAGATTTTTTCAGGTTTCTCTATAGGCAGGGTGCGAGAATTCTTCCACGTGGGAAAAATGAGCATTTTCTTGAATCTTCTAGAAGGAGAAACTTCTATGGTGAGGTGGCATCTGAATGGTTTGAATCTTACTCGCTTTCATGATTTAGTGGGATCATCCTAACCTCCTCACCTTATCCTCTTCATATTATGAAAGGAGAGGAACTCTCATCGAGAAGGGCTAAGTTAGATTTGGCTTGGAATTATTAGCTTAGTTAGAGTGGTTTTGAGTTTTGCCTTTGTCAAGATAGATTGTGAATACTATCAGATCTGTGCTCTTAGAATTCTTTGAGTGAAAGTGTGTGTGGAATGAAGGAAATTTGGAAGGGACATTACAACATCAAGGCCATGGTTGTAATCTCTCTTTCACATTTAATATGATACAGTAATATGATTATTTCCTATAAATCTTGTTGTGTTTTATTGTATGATTCCTTGATCACATAAAAAGGTTTATATTGAGTTTATGCTATTACTATCACTTTGGTTGGTTGCATTCTTTTGCAGGTTCATCAATGTATGAGCATTGGAACAAATCTAGGATGGCACTGGCGAGAGGAAGTGGCGTTTAAAATGGTATGTCACCTATCCCTCTTTAGTTAGTAAATTCAATATTTAAAACTTAAGGAAACTGTCATGTTCTTGTGTGTTTTGTTCTAGATCTAGGTGGATCTAGAGAGATCAATTAGTGTCCACAACTACCAATTTGTCTGATAACATCTACTGCTATGCCCTTCTCTGAAATAATGTGTCCCAAGTAATGGATCTGCTTTTGATAAAAATAACACTTACTGAACTTGGCATACAACCGATGTTCTCTCAGTACTTGCAACACCAGTCTTAAGTGATGTTCATGCTCCTCTTAAGACTTACAATACATATGTATGTCATCCACAAATACTACGACAAACTTATCCAAATAATTAATGAATATGTCATTCATTAAGCACATGAAGAAATCTGGTGCATTGGTCAGTCCAAATGGAACCACTACAAACTCATAATACTCATACCTAGTCCTAACGACTATCTTATGAATGTCTTCTTCCTTGATTCTTACTTGATGGTATCCTTCCCTCAAGTCAATCTTTGAGAATATATTTTGTCCTCTTAGCTGATCAAAGAGGTCATCAATTTGGGGTAGAGGATACTTGTTCTTTATACTGTACTTCTTCAACTGTCGGAAGTCAATACACAACCTTCATGTTCCATCCTTCTTTTTTACAAAAGGTATTGGTGCTACCCAAGGTGAAACACTTGGACGTATGTACCCTTTCCTCAACAATTCCTCCAACTACATTTGTAATTATTTTAACTTTGGTGTGCTCAATCTGTAAGGTTTTTTTTACAATGGGGCAACTCTTGGCACTAAATCAATTGAGAAACCTATCTCCCTTCTTGGTGGAAATCCGAGTATTTCTTGGAATACATATTCAAATTCATTTAGTACCGATAAATCTTCGAGTCTTGGCCCTTTTGTATTATCTATCTCTTCCACATGATCTTCATACAATTGACATCCTTTCCTAAAACATCTTTTTAGGTGTAAGGTTTAAATCTCCCTTATAGAGATGGGTCTTAGAACTCCTTTCACAGTGCTCTATTTTCCATTTCCATTAAGGCATGTAAATGTCTTCCTATGAGAATCTAGGACAACATTATGCTTTTCCAACCAATCCATTCCAATCAAAATATCATAAGACCCCAATGGTATGATATTTAGATCAATACTAGTATTCACACCATTAAGACTTACATATCAACTTTTGACCATGTCTTGGATTATTCTTTTGGTTCAAGTGGATAACAAAAGAAAACTTGATTTTCCAAGTTTACTTTTCTCCAAATGTAATCTATCGACTATCTTAGGATCAATGTAACAATTAATTTCTCCTAAATCAATCAAAATAGCAATAGACTGATTTATGATCTTACCTTCCACCTCGATCATATTGGATAGGTAATCTACTTTTCGATCATTTAAAAATGCATAGATTCTTCTCATATCTTCGAATGTTGTAGCTTCTTGGAGGTTGTGCACAGTCTTCACTCTGTCCTTTATGTGTGGGCAATCCTTTTACAAGTGATCGTCCTTGCATCCCCAACATTGGACTCATGGTCTTCCCCTTTTTCCCAAGGAATCTTCCTTCTTGAAATCTCCCTTAGCATATTGATCTTTATGATTTCTATTAGGCTCATTCCTATTGAAGGAAGGTTTGAATCCTTTCCTCCTCTAATCAGAATTTGCATTTTTCTTTTCCTTTCAATATTCTTGGAGATATTCTCTTCCTTGTACTTTCTCATAGATGTATTTATCCTTCTTGATGGCTTCATTCAAGGTCTTGGGCTCATCATACTTGATATTTTCCTTATAAAAGGTTGGAAGTCCACCTAGAAATATCTATATTTTCACTTTCGCATCACCAATGAACCTAACATACTTTAAAAATACCAAGAACTTCTTCTCGTGCTCTTCCATAGTCATGCTTCCCAACCTGAGTTCAAATAAATCCTACATTTTCTTGTCATAGAAATTCTCTGAGAGGTACTCCTTCTGGAAGTACTTCTTGAATTGATTCCAAGTGATCCTACTCTAATTAATGTTCTCCACTTGCTTCATTTGGTCCCACCACATTGCAGGTTTCCCATGTAAATGGTAGGTGGAAATCCTAGCTTCCACATTTGATGAATAGTTATGCAACTGAAAATATCTCCCAAGCCCAAGAAACCATGCTTCAACATCATCTTTCCTTTCTCTTTCACCCTCAAAGGAAGGTGTATTAAGCTTCCTCACATCTCCTTGCAAACTATCTACCTCTTGTTTCCTTCTTTGATGTCTGATAGGAGACACATATGGATTGCTTATGGGATCATCCAATGCATAAAAATCTATTTCTGAGTAAGGAGGTGAGTGGTGTCCATGAGATCTACTAGCACTTCTGGAATAACCATCTCTTCCATGATCATCCCTTCTTTCATGGAACCTACCTTATTCCTCTTGTCTTGAGTTTGATCCCTTCTTCGTTTGTCTCTGCAACTAATTTAATCTCTGCAACACTCGAGCATTTATCTAAATTTTCTCTCTCATCAGTCTCTCCTTGTCTGCTTTGTAGCTCTGCACTTCCATCTTCATGCTTCTTACTATTTCTATTAATGTTTCATGTTCTCATTTTCCCTTGTGTCCATTGGACTCTGTCTCTACATTACCAACTCTGGTATTCTGGCCTTTGGCCTCCTTATCATGATTGGAGGCTCCCTCACCTTATTCCATTTCCTCAATACACATCCTGAGTTGATGTGTGGATACCCCTAAATTATAAAAAATCTACAAGAGACCATTTTGTTAGAATTATGCATATGATAAACAAAATTGCCAAACCATGATACAATTCTCTTACTTTTTTTTGTTCATGGAGATCATAGTGCCATTCTCTAAAAATAATACTGTCTTGTTATCCTTGGCTGACACAAAATTTCATCTTGTGTAGGTGCTTCCTTCAAACCACCCTCCCATGTGACCATGACTAGAAACCATGACTAAATCCTTCCTTAACATGTTTTTGTCTCGAAGACCACCAATTCAACCCTTAGCCCTCCTTCCCTCAGCTCTCAATATGCATATGAACACATCCATGACCCTGTGATTAGCTGAAAAAGCACTTGTCCAGAGCTTCAGGACTTCAAAACTTTCAGCCAGGACCAGATCAATGGTCTTCGTCTGTTGGCCCTTGACCAAGTTTTGGGGTAACCTTGGTAATTTTGACCTATTTCGGGACTTTGAAAACTAGTCGAAGAAGGAGCGCTAAGAGAAGCAGAGATCATGGGATCTCAGTCCACTTTTGGGTATCTTTTAGCTTGTTGGGTTAATGTAATGGGAAATTTATGTTGGCCCATGAGTTTACGCACGCTTAGGCCTACTTTTGTAATGTATAAATAGATACTTAGGCAATGTAAGGGTAGTCGATGGCTTAGTGCTAGTAATTAGATCTGTGTGATTAGATGTCGATTGTAAATTCTCTGTGTATGATTGTAAGAGGCTTGCAGAGCTAAGTGCAAGTTTTTGTAGGAGGTTGTGAAAGGTTGTGTGCTCAAGTGCAAGGGAGAGGGATCTAGCAAGCTATGCAAATCATCTGTCCTATGTGGAGTAAGGATTGTTGAAGGCCCTGTTTGCAGTGGATAGAATGAAAAGATATCATGAACAATACACAAATCAACAGTAGATACATATGATGCAGAGAAAAGTGATGGAAATCACTCAATGAATCCAACCGACGCAAGACAAGGCATGCATGTTATTTTTCGAGATCGAAAGTCAAGGCGAAGAGCTTGAGCAATTTGTCATCACTGCAGAAAAACACCTGGAAGGACCGGTAAATGACACAGTGATCCTGGCATTCACCCAATAGGAGGCCACAATGAAGTAGTAGGTTGAAGCATCTCGAGCCAAGATTGAGGATTTTGAAGAAGAATTACGTAGACCAGAGTGACTCAAGATGCATCACAGGTGATTTTTGGGGGCCTGTTGGCCCTTGACTAAGATTTGGGGTAACCTTGATCATTTTGACCTATTTTGGGACTTCGACAACTAGTCAAAGAAGGAGCGCCAAGAGAATCAGAGATCATGGGATCTCGGTCCACTTTTGGGCCTCTTTTAGGGTTTTGGGATAATGTAATGGGAAGGGAATGTCAACCTATGGGTTTACCTACGGTTAGGCCCACTTTTGTAATGTATAAATAGATACTTAGGCAATGTAAGGGTAGCCGATGGCTTAGTGCCAATAATTAGATATGTGTGATCGGATGTGGATTGTAAGAGGCTTGTAGAGCTAAGTGCAAGTTGTTGTAGGAGGTTGTGAAAATATTTGTGTTGAAGTGCAAGGGAGAGGGATCTAGAGAGCTATGCAGATCGTTTGTCCTATTTGAAGTAAGGAATGTCGAGGCTCTGTTTTGTAACTGCTTAAACGAGATAATAAATAAGAAGAGTTGGTGGATGTAGCCCCATGGTGGGGGTGAACCACGTAAATATGTGTGTGATGCTTTGTTCCTTGGTTCAATTTGTTTATTTCCTCTTCTGCTAAGTGCTTTGATATATTTAGGTAGATCTACTTATGCTTTTTTCTCTTATATGTGTATGAATGTTAGATCTGATACGTATGAAAATGCTTAGTGTTGATCTACTGGATTTGATCTATTTTACTGTTGCTAAGTGCTTGAATACTATAGATTAGTGTGAATGTTTTGAAGCTCTGTCTTATAAGGGAAGTGGCTATTGAATTTATCTTGAGGAAGTAACGTTGCTAAGTTCTCTAGTAAGATGTATAATCACATATTTGTGTCCCAACTAATTTTGCAGGCACCTGAGTCTTGCAACCACCGCTGCCTCTAACTCGAGTCAAACTTCATCTGCTTTGTAGGTGTTGCTGAAAGTGCCAGTAGTTAGGTATTTGTTGGTGCGCTCTTGAGTATTGAACACTGGGTATGCTCTTGTGACAACATCATCCTATGTCACAATCAACAATCCATATGCACTTTGGGACTCCCCACTTTTTGAGTCTCAACTTTCCTCGCTTGCCTCTTCCTGGAACTCTTTTACCTAGAGTTCATGATCTATCAACGAGTGTCCTCCCACAGGCCAGCAGTTGTTAATCACTTTGGCTCTTCGGGCTTCAAAACTTTCATACTTTCCTCCTACACTTTCTCCCAAAGTGATTTTACCCAAACTCGATGATCCTTCGATGTGTGTCTTATGGAATTCACGGTCGATATGTACTCCGGCCTTCAGGCCTTTGGTATTTTTCAACCCAATGCAATGTGTCATATCCTTCCCCACTAGAGTGCCCAGTATCTATACTACATGATCTATCTCGACATGGAGAAATATTGGAAGTGGAAACATGGCCTATTCAGGAGGGTGACACATATCATGTTCTAACTGACATTTCAATACTTCATATTCTCAAAACTTACTGAAACATGGTGCACATCCCTTGTGTCCACATCATCCTATTGGGTATGTGTTATATTCTTTGCACGAGTAGCAGTGTCTGAGTGCCTGCACCGGGCGCACAGGGGGGTAACAGGGGGGGCCGCTA
>JZKD02S0895540.1:141479-152216 GCA_000966675.3 Picea glauca
TGGGTTTCCAGGTGAAAAATCTCTGTGTAATGTTTGTATTTGCCATTGTATCTTTTTTGTTCTTTTCTAAATATCAGTTTGCAGTAGATATTGTACAAGGTTAGAATTTACACATCCCATGTGACATCCCCAAGCCACGTCACTTCAAAAATTCTAGGGTCCACATCACCTCCTGGTGATATCATCGTGCCCCATCACTTCGGCTCTTTGGGCTTCAGGACTTTGGGAGTTTCCATACTAGCACACTTCCAATACTTTGGAACTCCGAATTCCCGAACTGGCCAAACTATCACCAAGTTTCCTCCTAGATCAAATGACTAAGATTCACTTTGGGTCTTCACCCAGATTCCACGGATCTGCATAACATTTCATCCCTAATCTGACGATTGAGGCTCACTTCAGGTCTTCGAACCTCAGAAATCTTAAAATTCAACTTTTTTTCGAAATGATTTTATCTGAAGCTCGGGATCTACCGATGTGTGTTCTCCCATGGATCAATGGCTATGATTTATTTGGGTCTTTGGATTTTTGAAATCTCAACTTTCAACCTTCTCTTTTCCCTGAAGTGTGTGGATTTATGTCGTGTGTCGTCCTAGATAGGATGACTGAAATTCACTTCGGATCTCCGGGGTTCGAAGATCTCAATTCTCAACTTTTCCTATATTTGTTTTACCCAAAGCACATGATCGATTGATGCATGTACTTCTATAGATTGGTGGTCCCTCACTACTTCTACTCTTTGGAGGTTCATCGCTTGAGTACTAACATGTCACATCACTGCATGCCTTTCAATTTATGGGGCCACACATCGACAGTTTTGAGTAACTTTCTCTTTTCCCCATAATTCTCTTGATGTTGACATGTTATCCCTTGGTGAAACTATGGTTTGGATTGCGGGACCGTCTTGGGAAATTATCTCCCATGCAAATTCATTCCCTGGAATGCCTCCTATTTGTTGATCTCACTCTCCAATGGGATCTAATGGTTGCAACCTTAGCCATGTGTCATCCTGGATCAGACAAATGCAATTCACTTCAGAATCTGGGGTTCGGAGATCTCAATTCTCAACTTTTCCCATATTTCTTTCATTCGAAGCACATGATCGTTTGATGCGTGTCCTCCTACAGATTAATGGTCCCGGACTACTTCTTCTCTTTAGAGGTTCATCGCTCGAGTAATAATATGTCACATCACTGCATGCCTTTCAATTTTTGGGGGCACACATAGAGGGTTTTGAGTAACCTGCTTTTCGCCCCGCAATTCTCTTGATGCTGACACATAACTTCTTGGTGAAACTATGGTTTGGATTGCGGGACGATCTTGGGAAATTATCTCCTATGCAAATTCATTCCTTGCATTGCCTCCTATCTATTGATCTCACTCTCCAATGGGATCTGATAGTTTCAACCTTATCCCTTTCTTCCTTTTTCATCAGATGACCCTTGTTCACCTGTCCTACAATCCTAGATCTCTCCTAATCCTACAGTGGCGATCTCTCACAAATTCAAAGGGGGGCAATCATGATCCTTTGAAGCCCTTACAACTTATCTCTGATGATCTAACTCCTATGTATATTTTGCAATGTTATTCCTCCTAAGGTTTTCAACTTCGTGGTCAGAGTTTGATATTGACCACGAGACTCTCACCAACAGACTAGCCCATACAGTCTCGATGTTTAAACTATAAGGTCTAATACCAAACTATAACATACCTAGCCACCCACAGGTCGGGATATGCTACCTACAAGCCCACCATTGGACTTTGTACTTTTACCGATACCTTATTTCATTAATAAGAATGCATAAGATACAATATTTAGCGACATGCACAACAATATCCAACAAGCATGCATAATCTAAGATTTAGTCAAACGATAAATAAAATACATAGCAGAATACATTCATACACAGATAATAATATCACAATAGAGAGCACTTATATTTATAAAAGGGTGACACCAACTGGTTGTAGATCAAGGACATTCCACCCAACCATAGACACCATTGCTCCAAATCTCAATAGCAGTGTCACCCCCGAGATAGGGATATGTATCCACAAGGACAGATCGAGAGTGTACTTGGGTTCCAAAACTAGTCAACTCTCAAGCTCTCATAGGTTTCCCAGCACCCACAACAATCAAAGTACCCAACTCTCTTCCACCTAGTCTATACCACCCCAAGACAACAAACCTCCACCCTTCTCTGCCACGCAATCCCTCATGAAATCCTTCTACTTTTTTTAGGGCCTCTAGCTTAGCTGGTCCAAAATATCAGTGCTGAAACACTCAGGACTCACAGTTGTGAGAAAAATAGGGCACAAGCCAATGCATCTTAGACATGCATGCCCCGGGTCATGACTAGATTGCACCAGTGATCATTACAACCAACTATCCCATGGCTAATTCTCGACAATTCCTTTCCCTTTTCCAATCCAAGATGTAGGTGAGGATGGATCAATGAATGGGTGAGTAAGTTCATGAGGTAAATAAATGAATGTATAGGAAATTCAGTGCGCAAGCCATCATTCGAACCCCCCCATCAAACCAGACGTGGGTTTACATAACTTCATGGGGAATCAAGAGTCTCCTAGCCTTCCCCAAGAAGTTCATGTAAATGATCCTCTCCCTTAGGAAAAAAGGGTAATTAACATAGGAATAAACACTTATCCCCTCAATCCCCCTCTCTTGTGCAATCATATCCCCCTATAACTCTAGTCCTTGTTCATCTAACAACCAATTATGTATTTATTATTAATAATGATCAAAACATTACATTTCTTGGGCATACTAGCTCTTTAATAATTGTTTGGGCACTCGGTCCTCTCAACATTGTAACAATACATTATTTATAATGGGGGTTCGAAACCCGAGGTGTTACAAAATCATCCATACTAGTTTGTGGATTTTATAGGGAGATCCAAAAGAGGATCACATGGAGGATATTCACATATGATTTAGGGGGATACACGGGTTAGTGTTGGATGGGAATTTTGGTTAAGTTTTTGGATTTGTGCCAAAATAAGTCAAAGAAGAAAATGTAGTTATAAGATGGAGTACATGAGAGGAGAATACTTTGAGGAGTCAAAGCATTGGAAAAAAGGAAGCGTGATGAAGTGCCACACAAAAGGAGGAAAACAATTATAGAACATTGGACCTTTTTTCCACTTTGTAATGGGCTTAGACTTATTTTATATGTATAAATATGTAATGGGTTTTTGGGTAGATAGGTTGGAAAAAGTTAGTTAGTTCTAAGGTTTGAAAGTTAGTGAGTTTTGAGGTTCAAAATATTTGAGAGTGGGAAAATATGATAAGTTCCTAGTGCTTTTTGGGTAAGTTGAGTCACAAAAAGGAAAACGTTTGAGGTATGATTGAGGATTAAGGCTTGTACTGCAATAGAACAACTAGGAAGGTTTGGGTAATTTTATTGTTTCATATTTTGTAGTGCAGTGCACAAATATAAGAATATTATCAATCATTAATAAAGGAAGCCAATCGTTGTGGACATATCCCAAGTTGGCTAAACCACATTAAACCTATGTGTTGTAAGATGTTGTATTTGCATGTTATGTCATTTAATGTTATGGTTCAATGATGATATATGATTAATTATGTTGAATGAATGGTTCATGTTATAATTTCATGCACTAAGATAATTTTTACAATGAATGAATGTTAAGTGGGTGAATGTCAGACATAGAATATGTTGAGTGTTAAGTAACAATTAACTAATGGAAACTGTTCACATGATTGAATGGTAGTAATAACATGAAGAATTCTTTGCTTCCCTTCATCACTGTGGAACCTTGGTTGCTATAGTCTATCTATATGCCTCATGTGAGACTTCACTTACTTTGCAGGTGATGCTGAAAGGGACGATGTCTAAGGGTTTTGTTGGTATATAGATGATTATCCACGGGTCTGCCCATTGCAAGCCAACAAATGGTTTTGTTGTAAGGAACAAGAACTGTAATTAAGGGGAATGTTTTGGAGGTTGAATAAGGAGGAGATCATTGAATAAATAGAATGGATGTAGTAAGAATTTTTCATAGAACATAATAGGAACCCACAACTTAGCAACAAACAATCATTGCAAAGGTATGCGTTCATATATATGTATGAAATTTTCTTTGGTGAATTTTAGATCATTTTGACCAGATTGTTAGAAAGGATAATGGATAACGTTGGGAGATATCCAGATGAAGCTTCGGGAAACAACAATCCTAAATTGATATGACAACTAAATACAGTAAGTAATAAGGTTTCTCATGCGGTTGATTTCTGGTTGAATAATATACTAGGGGGTTACATTACAAAGTTTGTAGTAAATTGTACCTAGTCTTATAGTGGCACAAAGAGGGAATTTTTCAAGGGTCTATGAAAAATATATTTGAGTTCACTATATACTTGGCTAAATTTTTTACTATGTGACAAGAATGTCATGAAGGTGGAGATTAATTTCTAAGAGCCCCTCTGCACATAGGGGGACTAGGGGATGACCAAAAGATGTTCTAAGAGTGGAAAGGACGAGTAAGGATAGGATGGAATGAGCATGCCAAGAGAGGAATATACTAACTGAGATAGAGATATTGGAGTATTGTGCTATGATAAAAAGTTTAGGTATAGTAAGAAGGAGACTGTGGCAGAGAGAAGAGAGAATAACAAAGTATTTGAGAAAAGAGAACCCTATGTAGTATTTCATATCACAACATATGAATAAAGGAAAGAGAAAGAAAATGATCCTCAACAAAAAATAGTTGAAGAAGGAAGTCCATCTTAGATTGGAAGTTTTGTTGAACCCATGACCTCCTGTGTGTCACCTAGATCTGAAGAAGAAATCAAAATATTATCGAGATTGATTGTAGTTTGTGGAGGAAGTTACAATAGTATCCATAATAGTGGTAGTAGCGCAGTGAACCAGAGTCAGTAAGCATCACCAAGGGTAATTTCTACACAGAATACAATGGCAGGTATAGATCATACACTAAGAATGCCAAAATTTCAGGGAGCATGGTCAGAGGACCCTGAGCAACACTTTTTTGTGTTTGACATGATATGGAATGCAAAGAATGTCTAGGATGAGGAAAAAAAGATAATGCAGTTTTCCACAACATTCAAAGGTCATGCAGTACTATGGTATATGAAGTATTCTACAACTAAACCATCCGAACAATCAAGAACTTTGGTAGATATTGTAATAACGTTGTTAAAGGAGTTTTAGAAGTTGAAATCCAAATCATGATATATTCTAGAGTGGAAAGAGAATAAGAAAGTATTGAATGATACAGTGTAGGATTACAAACAAATATTTAAATATGTGATGGGTCGATGAACCTTTCAGATTCCTGATAAGAAGCATCGAGAATGGTTTATTGCAGGTCTATTGCTAGACTTTCGTTTTTTGTTAACACAATAGAAGGTCACGTCACATCTCGTAGCGCTATAAATCATGATGAAGTTGAAAGCATCTCATGTAGGAGACGAAATGAGTACAATCACAGTTGGTTATGCTGAGAATTCAATTGTCATAGATAACGAAGGAAAAATAAAAATGTGAACATGTTTGGTGAATTACATGTAGGACATAAGGCCATTGAAAGGAATGATGTACAACATTCGCACAATATATGGCTATAGGAGCAAAAAACACAATGGTTGGAGGCATAGGGTATTGTGATATATGTAATCCATGAGGAAATCATTTGATTACTTGTCCATTACTGCAAAAGTACTGGAGTAAATCCAAACAATTATTCTGTAATTTCTTCAAATATGTAGGACACAATGAAATATATTTTCATGCATTCAATTTAATGCGAGAGCTCACTTCATATGTGTACATAATCCAATAAGAAAAATTTATAACAGAAGAAGGAGTTCAATAGTACAATATCCCTAGAGGTTTCAACTAGTGTGGACGTGGAAGATTCAGTAGAGTTCAAGGATGTTGATGATTTGGTGGAGTAGGAAGAGGATTGATAATTTGTTACAATTTTAATCAATCAAGCAATTTAGCAAGATATTTTTTGAATCATTGAATGATGTGCATATATTGCAGAGCACTAGATCATGAGACACAAGATTTTCCTCAACTAATAGTGAAGCAACAGGTGAGAGGGAATCAGAATCAACATCAGAATTAGAATTAGAATTTGCAGATGATATCTACTGAGGAACATGATGATCATCCCAGAGTATCAATTATTATGTGGAAAGGAATGAGAACTGGGCTATATGTGACAGAAAAAGGAAAAGGGATTAAGAAATGGATAACGAAATCACTTGGCCCTACACCAACATTCAATCCGTATAAAGAAAAAGAAACCTATCATCAAGCAAGGAAGGATATATTAGGACTAGAATAGATACGATCAATGTCAAATATGCCATCGGTATATGATATGCCTTTAGTTTATGATTGCACTATTCCAGAAAGGCCATTCAGATAGGTAAATACTTTGAAATACTTTATAAAGAGTTTCTTAAAGTTGATGTAGGATGAAACAAAGTTGAATGCACTACATAGAATTATTGATAAGTGTACCCAAGACAAAGAAGCACCTATGACATATAAATTAGTGAACCAAGTCTTGTGCAAGAAGAGAACAAACAAATATTTCAAATTATGTGCACAAATAAGAGAATATAACATGGGCAATGTCATCTTGGATTTAGGATCAAATGTCAATGTTCTTCCAAGACATATGTCAGAGAGGATGGGGAAACCAAAGTTAGTCTCATCAACTATTTAGTTGAGGTTAGCTAATCAACATGATATAATACCAATTGAGAGACTAGTAGGAGTACCTATGAACATATATGGAGTGCACAGTGTAGTTGACTTTGAGGTCATTTAGATGATGGACAACAATCATTGATATCCAACATTTCTCAAATTGGATTGGCCTTCAAAAATTAGGCGATTATTAACTTAAATAAAAGGGAAATTATTTTTGAAGGAGGAGGCTTAAAGGTCACTACATCATTAGACCCCATGGAGGAAAGAAGATATGTGGAGCCCTCAAGAAAGGAAATTGATAACTTGTACAATATGAAAACATGCATGGATGACTATGTCAATCCCACTAAGGATGGTGCACTTAGTTGGAGAAGAATTAGCTCTTTCAAATTATACTTTGAGGAAGGACTTGAATATTGGTAGAACTCGTTACACAAAGTATCGACTAGAAGATGTGCTAAAATTACTCGCTCTTTGCACTGGATCAAAAGAAAGGTACGTGATATGCCAAAGTTTGATGGACTGATGGAGGTGAGTTCTTTTTTCAATTAATTTGACTTGCAGGTACCATAACAAAAAAGATTATTAGCATTAGATATTGCACTCAGAGAAACTACAACGATATGGTGGAAAACCCACAAGTAAGGGATAGAGAATTGGAAACATTGTAAAAGGATGATGCAGATCAGATTTAGAGAAGAATAGATCATGAAAAATTAGACAAGAATGATAATTCTAATAGATCATGTGGCATGATGTATTACAATTTGGAGACAAGTGTTGAAGCAAGAATGGATGCATAGGTTCATACGTACACTTGAGATAGATCCCTAGAATTGGTATCTAAAGCTAGAAGTGTGCAAAGGGACAATAGACTAGGAAGACCTCACCCAAAATTTTAAGGTAACATTTAATTTTAAATCTATTTCACCTTTAACAGATGCATCTCTGCAAGTCATTAGAGGTAAAACCAAATTATGAAAGAGGGACATATATAAATATCTTTTGCATGTAGTGCGCAAAGAGAGTCTGTGACAGTCCATGAACTATTAGAGTGTTATAATGTTACTAAGGAATACCAAGAAGAAGAAGACCCAAGAAATGTATATGTACTAGAGACTAAAAGGGAACCCAAGGTAGTAGGTACAAATTTTGAATCCAATGCATACACAAATCCATCGAGGGTGTGCAAAGTGAACATTGGTGCGAAGGAATGATGTTTTAAAATATTGGTGATTATTGGAACAATAAGATCATGGAAAAGATAATATACCTATTGCACGAATATAAAGATCTCTTTCCAGCAACCTTTTCATAGATCAAGCGAATAGTTGGAGAATTGGGAAAAATGAAGATCTCGTTAAAACAAGATGTTAAGCTAGTAAGAAAGAGACCTTATAGATTAAATTTAAATTACAAGGAAAAATTGAAAGTAGATATTTACAGAATGATAGAATCTTGTATCATTGATCCTATCATAGATTTTGAATGGATAATTCCAATGGTGGTTCAAGATAAGAAAACATGGGGTATTAGAATTTGTGTCGACCTAAGGAATTTGAATGATGCATGTTTTCATGATCCAGTCCTATGTCCCTTTATAGATGGAGTGTTAGAAAATGTAGGAGTGCAAGAGGCCTACTCATTCCTTGATGGATTTTTAGGATACCATCAGATAAGGATTGTGCCAGAAGATAGACATAACACAACATTTGCAACAAAATGGGGAAGCTTCCAGTACATAGTGATGTCGTTTTGGTTAAAGAATGCACATGTTGTGTTTTATAAAGTATTTCCACATCCTTTAAGGAGTTTATTAATAAGTTTCTTGAAGTTTACTTATATTATTGGACTCTATTGATCCTATTGAAAGACCACATAGAAAATCTAAGGTTTATGCTTGATACATGTAGACAATATCAGATTTCATTAAACTTGAAGAAATGTGTTTTTTGTGCATCATTTGGGATATTGTTAGGTCATGTGGTATGCAAGAAGGGATTGTTGGTTGATCCTGCCAAGGTTGTGGTAGTTATTAATTTTCCCCCGCCTAAATCAATGAGACAATTCAGCACAACTTTGGGTGATACAAGATATTACAGGAAATGGATTAAAGGTTATGCATAGATTAAAACTCAAATGGAAAAGTTATCGAAGAGAGAAACTAAGTTTTAGTGGAATGAAGACTGTCTTAAGGGTCTACACCTATTAAAGAAAACTTTATTCACTGCACCCATTTTGGTGTTCTCAGATTGGTAGAAATATTTTCACATTCATGCAGACTAATCGTTGATATCACTCGATGTAGTGTTAGCCTAGCCAAGAGAGGGAGAGTTATACCATTCGATTTATTTGATATCAGGAAGAAGTCGACTACTAAGAAGAATTACATGATGATAGAAATGGAAGGATTTGAAATGGTTTACTCCTGGAAGAAGTTAAGACACTATTGTTTGGGATCCCATTTCAATATGTATACAGACCATTCAACATTGTAATACCTAATGAAAAATCCAGTATTGGGGGGAAGAATGTTAATCCCTAATATTGGCTCATTACCCCTTAATTGGGGCGTATTAGATTAGTAATGTTATTTTATTTATGTCGTCTTTAGGCCATTAGTTGTAATTATACCTCCTAGTCTCCTATATATACCAGGGAGACATTTTAATTTTGAATCATCTTGTACTTGAACATTTAAGTGGGGAAAAAGGAGGTTGCCCCCTCGAAGAGGCTTATTATCTGAAATTCTCTCTTTTTCAAGGCGTTGAGTACTTTTTTTGAGGATTTTCTATGCTATATTGATATTTGGTTTTTAACATATGGTATCAGAGCTCAAGGTCTTGGGGTTTCACTGCTACATATGAGACACCTTGGCATTTTTGCTATAACTTTTTTTATACAAAGTTTCAGAAGGAAGGGTTTGGAGGAAATTTAGCAGATCGATCAAGGTACGTTGGGATCAGAATTAAGCTCTTGAGGCCTTATACTTTTGGAGATACAGCCTAAACAAGACAGGGTTATGGAATCATCCTGAATTGAGTCATTATGGAATTTTTGATATAAAACAACTTTTGTAACGTTTCATACCCTGAACTATGGAGGCTATTTACAAAAATTAGAAAGGTATCTATGGTAAAATTTTTATCTCTCTGGGTCATCTTAAATTTGTAGATACACCATGTGTAAGATAGGGTATCTGACTAGTCCTATTGACTAGTCTCAAGAAGGTGTTCCAGGTAAAACAATCATAACTTCTTCCTAGAATATCCAAATTGTGTGGGACTAGTTGCATTGGATCGTGGACATTCTGTAGTATTTCTGGTGTGAGTTTTGGAATTTTGTATCAATCATTTTGTGTGGGGAACACTATACAAGTGATATCTCTTGGAAAGGCCAAAAATCGGCAAGTTGTGGGGAAGTTACCATAAGTTCCACTTGGTACATCCAATTTTGATCAGACCTGTGGCATTGCAGAGAAGAAATATCAGAGAAATACATAAAAGAAATTTTGATACCCTGAAGGGCCAAAACTTTGGAGATACAATAGAAGAAATATTGTCTATTAGAACCACTTCAAAATCAAGGTTCAAAAGTGATACTTGGCTAGCATGCCACCCAAAAAGGGAACTTCTACACCAAATAAGCCTCCAGAAAATCATACTTGGACTCTTGATGAAGCTAAAGAAATGCAAAGGGACATAAATGAACTACAAAATAATATGGATTCAATGGAAGCTAAGTTAGATACTAAGATGGATTAAATGGAAGCTAAGTTGGATACTAAGATGGATTCAATGGAATCTAAGTTGGATACTAAGATAGATGTTTTAAAAGGGGATATCATGGAAGTATTGAAAAATTTTGTAATAGAGAAGACACCTGAAGGTGAAAATGCATCCCATGAAATTCATGATGAGGACACAAGGAAGGTGAATCAAGAATGGAGAAACTTCAACTTTGGTTTGAAGACCAACCACGTTCCTAAGATTGATATGAGGAA
>JZKD02S0895540.1:155570-173447 GCA_000966675.3 Picea glauca
CCTATATATACCAAGGAGACATTTTCATTTTGAATCATCTTGTACTTGAACATTTAAGTGGGGTAAAAGGAGGTTGCCCCCTCAAAGAGGCTTATTATCTGAAATTCTCTCTTTTGACAAATGCGCAGTGTATTTTGTCATACTAATTAACCAACTAGTAAGGATTGTTGATATTATGATAGTTGCAAGAGGCATTTACCTCCACGTGTAAACTTGACAAGGATAGATTACTCCGGGAAGAAATAAGAAACCCTAATGAGTTGGCTAATAACCCTAGAAGACTTGTCGGCTCAAGAAGATAATTTATATTAGGTTATTAGCCTCCAAGAGTAGAATTCAACTAGAAATAATAATATATACTGAACAGATAGATACCCAAAATGAGAAGTTGGCCCAGACAGTTAGCCAGAATTAGTATAAATACAGGAGGCTAGTTCTCATTCTGGCAGACAGTCTTAGAATTTCATATCAGCACTTGTTTTCACTGCAGTTTCCAAGTTTCTGTGTAGGTTTGGAGAAGAGTTGCCATTACAACTGTAACAGCTAGCAATTACACTTGGACTATCTCTTGGATAGGATTTGGACTATTTGATAAACTCTTGTTGGTGCGCTATCCTTGTGAAAAGATGTGCTACCCTTTGTTTGACTATCTAGCCTAGGGTTTGCTTCCGGAGTGATTCTCTGTCAAGGTTAAGGTGCTCAGAGGGTGGCTTCGGCCTATGGTCGGGTGATAATAGAGATATTGTCAATGGTAAAATGAGCACATCCATTATATTCTAATAGGTTATGGGCCTACACCTTCTTAATTCAGTCTAACCGCTGGAAGGAAACATAGCCAGAAGGATATTAAGCTCATTGAAGAACCACTGCTAGGGTTTCCTAGCAGGAGTATCCACCAAAGAAATGCCACTAGGGTTACTAGAAGGTACAGTTGCAGAAATCATAATCCTCTTGTTGAGTCACCTTAAGTGAAGCAATTGACCTAATCTCTGGACAGATCAGTGTGCCCTAGCCTAGTGCATCTCCTAGTACTCTCAGCAAGACAAGACATCAAGTTTGAGTTTGTGGTCAAATATAGGGTTTGACCAAGTCAAAGTAACCATGACTTATTCTATGAAGTTAGAGAACAAGTTATATTGAGCCTCTAACTTCATAGCATGGAAGACAAGGATTTACCTCATCCTTGCCAAGAATAAAATGTTGGATATCGTAAAAGGAAAGATCGTGGAACCAAAGTTTGAAGAAGGAAAAGAGAAGGAACCAAAAAACATTGCAGTTATGGAGAAGTTCAAAGACGGTGACATTAATGCCATGAGTATCATAGTGGAATCTGTTGTTCCTGAGTCTGTACTTAAGGCTAAAAAGTACAGTGTCAAGGCATCCGAAAGTAGGTGAAAGATGGGTAAGCAGGTAACGTCAACCTTCGGTATAGGAAACTAGGGAAGATTTATACGTTCATATCGTCTAGCTTCCAACTACTCCTGAATAGTTATATCTTGTTCAATGGTTGTCCATGAACGTTCTAGTTCCTCCCGGTTATTAGCAATTTTAAGGATTATGTCAAAAAGGTTTAAATCAATATGTGTTTGATTGGATAGACTGGGTTCGATATTAGGTTGTGTTGTTGCAGGGATAGTCATTGAGGAACAGTAAGAGTAGGAAAGGATTCGAAGAGAGATTAAATGTTGTCTTGATTTGGTCGAATAAAACAGAATTTTTTACTTTTTAAGAATAAAATGGGAATGCAAATTGAAGGCTCTTTCCTGTAACTGTATTATATTTTAATATAAGGATGTGGGGTGAGAGAAAAAAATTTAGTTGCATATAACACAAGGTTCCTGTTAAAAATAAAACTCACATATAAAGAGAAGAGGAAATTAGTAAGGCGATAATTGACATAACAAAAATATATGTAGAATTCTGTAAGTGCAGATTGGTCTTACACCCGCTGATAGTTGGTGCAGAGGAAAGACAATAACCAATTACAGAAAAATAAAATCTTTTCGTTATAGTAGTGGTCGTACTAAAGTATAACGAAACACATCAATTATGAATAATGGAATGAAATGAAACATGAAACATAAATAAAAAAACTTGTAACACAGTCTTGATGGAATCGAGAATCTCTAGATTTTCTTGTATTAACTTCTCAAATGAAAAAACTCTATTACAATCGATACCAAAAAGGTCCAGCCTTGTTTATTTCATTCTGTGATATATTTATACATCTTTATAGATTAGTTAGAATCTCTACGGTTACACAAATGTGGTTACAACCGAGAAGAGCGCCATCACTCCCTTTCTCCCACTCTATTTTCACTTGGTGCCAGGTGTTCGTCTTCGCACAGATTTGGTGCAGGAAATACATCTTTCCACAAACTAAGATACGAGCTGTGAAGGTTCCGCTTGACAGCTGGCCTCGGTGAAGTAAAATTCTCGGGCTAACTGTTGTAGCTTGTCCCCCATTTGCGCATCGATGATGTCGAGGGCACTTAGTTGTGTGCTGGACTGGATCAAATGCTTATCAACTCGAGCCATGTCCACCTTGTCCATCTGAGAGATATCAACCAAATATCTCTCCTCCTTCTGTTTCATATCAAGCGAGATCTGTTCTACATTCATTTGTATTAATGTTTCGGCATCGCCTCCAATGTCCATACCTAATAGCTCGCCCTCTATAGAATTGAAGGCTTCTTCTAATGAATTGGTCACTTTTTGGGCTTGTTCCTTGCCTAGGGCAGTGGTATGCTCCCAATCCTTCAACAAAATGTTACCTCTAGTTTTTTCTGGGAGGGCGTGTCCTGGAGAACCTATCGAAACTATGTCATTCGTGGCTATCACCGCCTCCTGGAAAGTGACCCGAGCCGCTCCTGCATCTCTTTCTCTGTCAGTCAGGTTCTCGGAAACTCGATGCATCAACAGACAATCCTCTTGGATTGTCCCCACTTTGGCGAGTAAACTCTGTTGTGCAGAAGAGATCTTGCTCTGAATCTGGGTCGCTCAGGATTTAAACCCCTCGACATCGATCATCCTACTTTTAGTGATCTCTACCTGAGTCTGCAGCTCTGTAATCATAGTCCTCTGTTGACTATCCTGTACCCAACCGTCTCGGATCACTGAATGCGCTTGCTCCAACTTGGCTTTGAGCACTTCTATTTCCTTTTTATCAGCTAGTCGGGCTAGTTCTATTTCCCTGCTTACCCGACCTTTAGCGCTTTCTATGTTCGAAGCTACTATGGCTTCGAGAGTATTGATCAAGCGATTTTTTCTTTTGAGCTGGTTTTTTAACACCCCAACTGAGAATTGATTCGCCGATGCATACGCTCCTAGCGTTCCTGCGATCTCCATGGTGAATTGCTCATTATTTTTTTCTTTCCATCGCTCATAACCTTGAATTTTTTAGCAGTTGATTCTTCATCCTGGTAGAAGTCCCTTTTCACCACCACTTTTCTCTTTTTGCCAAAGAAGAACTCATTTGAGGGAAGTTCTTCTGGTCTTATAGGCCTCAGTTCCTCATCAAAAATCCATCCCTCTTCTATAGTTCCTTGCGTCGACTGCAAGGGGGTGATAGAAGTGATGGGTTCCCCGATCTGTTTCACTGCCTTTCCTTGGGTAACGATTGAGTCCTGCTTCTTCGGAGGTTCATAGGTCTTCGTCTCAGTTTACGAATTCTGGGTCTCTGGCGGGTCCAGATTCTATGCCTCTGCTTCAGGCTTATTCGTTTGCTCCCCCTTGTTATGGCTTTTTCCTGAACCAGAAGTTGCTTCTTTGGAGCCTTCAGCATCCTTTGGTTCCATCTCATAAACGTTCGGGCTCACTCCTCTTAACACAGCAAGAAGACAACTTCATCTGTTTTCCTGAAATTTTAATACAGAGGCCTTGTCTTTAGGTGCTAAAGATCGGATCTAAACTAGCACTTCCCCATAAGACCTCGCCCCTCGAAAAATGTCATCCAGGGGTGAAAACTCATGTTCAAACCTCTTCATCCCACAATTAGCTAAATGGTTGCTTACAATTTTCTGAGGATCATGTTTTTTGTAGTCAATGGAGACCAAACTCAGGTCTTCCAGGGCTGCAGCTTTGGCTTTGGCATGCCCGAAATCCAATAAAGAATAAGAATTTAGCCGAACGGGGAAAAACGACCATACCTTCTTCGAAGATGATTTGAGCTCTTTAATCACCCCTCCAATCACTGTTTGTCGGGCGATCTCGCGACAATCCATCTTGTCGGGGATGAACAGTGGTAGTGCAAGTGGGCGAACAACAGCTCTGAACACTCTAAAATAGGAAAACTCTGCTTCTACGTACCAGTCCGCTATACCACTCAGATTTGCAGCACTGTTGTCTGAGATACGAGGTGGCGAATGACCAAAAATGGCGATGTGCAGGGGCACCATCACCCAGTTGAAAATTTCGTAAATAAACTTCTCCGCTTTATTCTCCCACAGTTTGTCATGATACTCATGCATGGGCTTTTCTTGGACTGGATTCCAAGCCCAACTCATCAAAGGGAATGGTGTCATAGAACATACCGCATCCATAATGTATGCGGACATGAAAAAAGAGGACAGTCTCTCGCTTGCCTTCTGCTC
Source organism: Picea glauca (assembly GCA_000966675.3). Classification (NCBI taxonomy): domain Eukaryota; kingdom Viridiplantae; phylum Streptophyta; class Pinopsida; order Pinales; family Pinaceae; genus Picea; species Picea glauca. The sequence continues at coordinate 160,163 of JZKD02S0895540.1, forward strand.
CCGATACTCTGTGACCCGGTTGGCCAAGCTGTCTGAGAGTATCTTTGCCCAATTAAATGAGCAACCTTCTGTGACCCGAAACATGAGAGGCACCCACGCAATGTAGAAATGCGATGTGTCCTCCCTTCTGAATAGCCAACAAGTCATCATTGCCACATACTTATACTGTGGCTCCAGTGAAGCAATTGAATAAACACCCTGGTCATTTGCTCTGAATTTTGCGGAGCGCGAAACCCAATCCTTTATCAAACCGGGCATGGTTTTGTCATATTGAGTGCACTCCTTCTCTTTGAATCCCTCCAGGAATTTAGCATCATATGTGTATTCATATGTTGTCGGGATCTTATACATGGCATGGATATGCTCCGGTCTAAAAGTCTCGATTATGACCCACTCGTTGTTCATGATAGTTCTGGTGGGTAAATCTATGTGATCCAACACCCATCGGATCATATCATAATATGGAAGCAACCTTGGTCTGGTTGCTACCCTGTGCATTCCAAATTGAACGACTATCTTGTATTTAGTGTTCAGGTCGACCTTTTCATTGTCGTTAGAGTCTGAATAATTTACCAACTCAGATTGCAGAATATCTTAAATGAATGACCAGCTAGGGATTGAGTTGACACTCCGAGGTGAAGTGTCGGAGACATTATCTGAGCCTTTCCCTACAACCTCGACATTTTCCTTTGCTGCTTTCCGTGGAGCCATAGCTGACACTTGCATTTTCATCCTTCTGCGATAGACCTGCGTATACATGCAGAAATTAGTTCACTCGAAAAATGATGAGCTCTGCATGCTTATGAACAATGTTTTCATTATAATAAAATGAAACTCCTGTATATATTTGAAAATTCTGTACTCTTCGAAATAAATATGTCAAATCGCAATTAGAAACAAATTTATTGCTTAAAATCCAATCTTATTTATTCGTGGATTCACCCTAATTCTTCATTAATGTCATCAATGTTTGGTGTTTTGACAGTCAGTCGGAGTAGGGAGAGAGATGGTTACCTCGAGAAATGTGCCAGCCTCGACGCGCGGGACTTATCTTTCTTTATTTTAAATTATCAAAACTTAGCAACGTTAATAACTTTCTCTATTTTCACTGCATCGTGAATTTCCTTTTAACTTTTTGAGTCTTCAACTCGCGAGACTGCGAGGACCGATTTTGTCTTAATTAACATTAATCGTGATTTGAGTATTATTAATTTTATAATCAATTTATTCGCCATATCACGACTCGGAACTTCGAAGGCAAGTTTCTAGGAGATTGGTATGTCGAGTCGCAAAACTGCGAGATGGTGATAATTAAGGCTCAAATTAGGGGAAGAAAATCTTAGATTAGGCGACTAATTAATCTTGCTATAATTACGTCACGACTTCATGAGTCAAGGTTTTAGACGCCATAACTTTCGAAAATATTATGCCGAGTGGCGAGACGCCGAGAATAGATTTAACCAAGGTTAGATTTTTGACTTTAATTATTGACCAGGGTTATCACAAAACTACCTCGTGTTCTTGGTTCTCGTGGCCATAAAAATAAAAACTTGGGTTTGAGGAACCTTGAGCCGCGAAAACCCGAAGACGTCAAATCATGAGTTAAAAGATTTACTCTAGTTAATGTTTTGAGCGAAAATTTAAAAAGACTTTGTCGTTTCGTGACTCGGGATGTGTAAATTTATGAGTTATATTATCCGACCTGCGATATCCCGAAGTAAAACAAAGAGAGTGACATTCTTAAGAAAGTGAAAGTGTTTTGAGGGCAGAGAAAGCATCGCTGCTTAATCGACAAGGTTGCATAGCTTTCAAAGTTTTCGAGGGGAAAAATAAAAAGGTCATCTTTAAAATTTTAAGTATCCAAAATGAAAATAGTGACGAGTTAAAAAACAAGGGCGGCTCCAACATAGGCTCCAACTAGGGATCCCGCCTTCCTGTGAGGCGGGAAGAACAGTAGACCACGTGCTGATATTGGGTAAATGCAGTCATAAGCTAAAACCAGCGGACAAAAATCAATGAAAAGGATAAAAGGGGGGGAAAAGACTTCATTTTTTACCTCGAGAATTTTTTTCGAACTCAGATACTATTTCCAAACACGGCTGTAGTCCCTTTCACAATTTTCCCTTTTCCACTACTAACTTTGGGGATGTTTTAAGACAGTCAAAACGACCCTAGGAGATTCAACAGATCTTGTGATTCTCAGCTTGCATCAAAAGAATGATATTATATATTTTTAAATCAGAAATTCTTGTCTGAATTTGGGGTATTGATTAGGTTTTTAGAAAGCATTTATTACCAGATTAGAGTGATATTCATGTATAATAGCCTTACAGATATCTCAGACATCGCTTCACTGCCAGCGATCCTGTTCAGTACCCCAGTGAAGTTGTCTGGCCCCTTTCATTGAATTTCCTTTCACCACTTCGGAAAATATTTATGCATTTAAACGCTGAGACGAGGGAAATCATTTTTGAATTTACTTTCATCGTCTTCCTGGACTAGGTGGGGGCAATCATTTCTGAATTTCCTTTCACCACTTGTCTTATAATTTACTTTTAAAGCACGAAGATGGGGGAAATCAGTTTGTATCAGGGCTGATATCTGTGTAATATTTTGTATCAAAGGTCTGTCAACTTATTTTGATTACTCGGTATCAATCTTCCTTTGACCTTCACAACACCTTCGTTCTTAGGGAGGCAGGGGAAAATAATAAATTTTTAAGGGGCATCCTGTTCGAGCAAGCTTTGATTCTTCTGAAAACATTGAAAACCCTAGAAAAGTTAGGATCGCTCTAAACGTTCCTTCACTTAGCAGGAGATCAAGTAGTTGTGAATACCAACTTTCCTATCAAGATCTGTTTCGAAACCCCTGAGGTTTAAAACGAAATATTTTTATCCCTTCGCAATAACTCAGGAAGACGGTGACTTGCTAAAAGTTAGACCCGAAGATAGACATGATACAAAGAAACGATTCATTGAATGAAAATATGGGGATCAAAACAACTCGAGACTGACTCTTGTAGATAAATTTGGGAATAGTTTATTTCAACTGCCCATTTTTTATTTAGTGTATCATTCAACTTATTTTAAAACAAAAATTATCAAACCAAGCAATGATCCTCCTGTCTAACATTTTGTATTTCCGTTTGAAATATGTTACCTTGATTTCCCTTAACAGTCTTTCATAACATATATTTTTGAGAAAGTTTATTTTTACCTTTTTATTTCATTTTCTTTGTGCGATAAGAAACTATTTTAGGTATCACCTGTTTTATGCTGCTCTATTTCTGACACCGATCTGCAAATTACTTTTTCTGCTAGTTTCGTCTGCAACTGGAATCCTGTAAAAACAAATACAAATCTTATTGGAAATCTGTCTAAAAATTATGAACAAAAGGAAACAAAAAGTATAAAGGGAAATAAGAATGCATATATATACAAAAAAACATTTTATTTTATTTATTTATTTACAAAATTATTATTATTATTATTATTATTATTTTGAATCAAGAACTCTAATGTCATGTAATGTTTCAGATATCGCCCGTTGATAGGGGCGCTGAGGAATTCTCCGTCGATGTTTTCCAACAGGAAGGAGATTTTCCCTTCCGGAGCTGAGACCTTGAATGGACAATACTAGAGGTGGTCAAATTTACCATGCTTCGCGGCTTCTTCCCTTCTCGTACCCCATATTAATACTAAGTCACCTGGGAGGAATTATTTGTCTTTTGCCTTGAGGTCGAACAATGCTTTCATATCGTCCTGGTACTTCTGCATTTTCTCATCAACCTCCACTCTATGTTGTTGAACCTCGATCAACTGGTTAATTCTTCTGGTTACATGATTGGGTTCTTCATTTTGATTCTGCCATAATTTCATTACTGGAAACACTAAGTTTATAGGTAGAACTGCCTCTGTCCCATAGACCATTTGAAACGGCGAAATGCTGATAGAACTTTTAGTGCTGATGCGGTTGGCCCACAATGCGTACTTCAAGTGCACATGCCAAGACCTTTTATTTTCATCCAGTACTTTCTTGATTATGTTTACCAGGCTCTTGTTGGATGATTCGGCCAACCCATTTCCCTGGGGGTAATAAGCAATGGAATGGCCAAGAACAATATTGTACTTCTAACAGAAGTTGATCATAGCCATGGACTTGAAGGCTTGGGCATTGTCAATAACAATATTTCGGGGACACCCGAATCTTGAAAAGATATTATCTTCCAAGAAATCGATCACAACCGAGTCTGTTGCCCTTTTGGTTGGAATGGCTTCCACCCACTTTGTAAAATAATCTGTGGCTGTTAAGATCCACTTATGCTGAGAACTGCAATGGGGATTAATTTCCCCTATGAAATCTAGTCCCCATTGTTGAAATGGGGCTTCATTTTTTACTGGAACAAGTGGTAGTGCAGGGGGTTTCTATTTACCAGTGAATATTTGACATGGGTTGCAGGCACACACTTTGGCATTGACGTCTGAAAATAGTTTCGTCCAATAGTATCCGGCCCTCAAGATCTTGTAGGATGTCACTCTCCATGCATGGTGTCCTCCATAGACTCCTTCATGAAATTCTTCTATAACTAGTGGAGTTTCTGACTCAACCAAACAGACTAGTAGGAACCCGAGTGGATCCTTCCAGTATAGCTGATTTTCGATGATGCAATATTTTACAGCATGGAGTTTTAAAGTTCTGCATTTGGCTGGTGATAGTCCATCTGGACATCTCAGGTTTAACAAGTAGAACACTATGTATTTATACCATCCTGATGAGATGAATTTTTCTTCAACCTTGCCTAGATCTGTCTCGTCATCCGGCTCATGCAAGTGTGTGTCTCCGTCTTCCTCTTGGAGGCAATTAATATCAAGAGCTCTAAGATTCGACTCAGCCAAGAGTTTGGCCAGACCCTGCCCCTTTATCAATTTAGTTGGCTTGACTTCCATATCGAATTCTTGTATTTTAGCGAGCCAACGCCCTCGTTTTCCATCACTATCTGGTTGTACCAGTATATCTTTCACAACACTGGTTGGCATGTACGCAATAATTTTGAATGCAGTACATAGGTTTTGAATGCTTTTAGCACTTTCACCATTGCATACGCCTGTTTTTCCATTATGACATACTTTAGTTCGACGTCTCTAAGGCTCTTGCTGAAAAACGCGATTGGCCATTCGAAGCCTTCGTCATCCTTTTGCAGGAGCACCATGGTGATAGTATGTTCAGAAGCAAATGAGAAGATGAGGAAATCTTTCAAGTACTTTGGGCTTGCTAACACAGGTGCCTCACTGATGAATATTTTAATATGCGTGAACGATGCTTTAGCCTCGGTCGTCCAATTTACTCTACTATCCTTCTTCAGCATTCCTGTGATAAATTTGACAATCTTAGCAAAATTTGGGATAAACCTTCGTAAAAAATTTATTGTACCTAAGAAAGATTGAATTTCTTTTACATTTCTAGGAATATTTATAGTTTCTATTGCTTCAATCCTCTTAGGATCAATCCTGATCCCATCCTTAGATACGATATGCCCCAGAATCTTACCTTCCCGCATAGCGAAATGTGATTTCTTTGGGTTCAAAGACAGACCATACCTGCGACATTTTTCGAAAGTCTATTTTAGATGGATCAAATGTTCTTCATCGGTTTTAGAGAAAACCGTCAAATCGTCGAGGTAGATGACTACGAACTTGTCTCTTTCTCCTACGAAAGAGATTTCCATAGCACGTTGGAATGTAGCCCCTGCATTCGTCAAACCAAATGGCATTTTGTCATACATGAATGTACCCCATGGTGTGGTGAAGGCAGTTTTTTCTCAGTCTTGCTTGTTCATGGCGATTTGGTTGTACCTAGAGAACCCATCTATCATAGACATTCGATTTGCTCCAACTACCTTTTCTAGGATGTGATCCATTTTGGGGAGAGGATAATTATCCTTAAGAGAGGACCTATTCAAGTTTCGGAAATCCACACATAGTCTGATTTCTCTGTTCTTTTTCCTGACCGGGACCAAATTTGCCACCCAGTCTGAGTACCTCAAAGGTACGATTATTTTCGCATTTAAAAGCTTTTTAACTTCCTTTTCAATCACAGGCAACAAAATAGGGTTAATTTGCCTAAGCGTTTGCCTAAATGGCTTGACCCCAGGCTTCAAAGGTATCTTGTTCTCAATTATGGAAGTATCATACGTTCTAAGCTCATCATAGGACTAGGCGAAAACATCTTTGTACTGTCTGAGTAGGTCTCTGTACTGGGCTTTTACTTTGGGAGGGAGGAACTTACATATATTTACTATCCTGGATTCTTTCTCAGTTCCTATATCCCAGTCCTCCACTTCTTCTGGTTGGGGCTGCAGAGTGCATTTCACAGGTATGTCATTCTGATCGAAAAGTCTCTCTAAAGGAATTAAGCCTTTCAGAATTTGGTTGCTTTTAAGGACCAACATACGATGATCCGCTATTTTTTATCGGAAGGTTTCAGGCTCTTCACCCTCTTGCATAATCCACATTGGGTCATTTTGATTCTCTTGGTCTGGATGAGTTTCAGAGAACTCGCCTACTGCTATAAGAAATTTTTGTATCTGGTTGAGAAACACAGAGGTTGCGATCACCTTCTTTATCTTCATTTGACGGTTGTGGGTTATTCAAAGATTTTTCATAGTCTTTCCGAGTCAGATATGGCTGTGAACATTCATCACCGAAATTCACGACTTCATCTTCTGAATCTCTGAAATCTTGGAGGTCATTTGCTCTTACAAAATTTTTGTTTTTTAGTGGAGCTTGTATTTTTTGATCTTCATTTTTTATTTGTCTCTGTTGATTTTAGGGATTTGGGTTTCTCCTAAAGTCTTTTTTATTAGAAGAATCAGCTTTAACCTGATCCAACTCCATATTAGATATTTTATTAGATAGTTCTTTAATTATTTGGGCCATATCATCTACTCTGTCATCAGTATATCTATTTGACCCCGAAGGACCCACTGGTTCCATATAGCGTCTATATTCGCGGTTTACTATTTCTAATTTATCCTTTAATTTACCTGAAGCCATCATATTAGATTCTATTTCGACAACATCATCTTGCATTCTATTTAGGGTGGCTCCTCTTCTTTCTCACAAAAGTAGTGCGAAATCCAGTTCGAAATCTCCTGCGAAGGTTACTTTGGCTGAGGGTTTGAAGGGTTTAACAGCGGCTAGAATCTTATTATACAGTTTGTTGAATCTCAGAATAAATTCCATAACTATTTCTGAGTTCTTTTTCTTTAGGGACCCAAACTCGGTAAGGTAATATAAGTGATCTTTTCACTCTCCCCATTGTCTGAGGAAAGCATCTCCCAAAGCATCATATGTCCGAATAGAAGCTGCGGGGAGGCTCCGAAACCAAGTTCGGACCTGTCATTCAAAGGTCTGGACAAGTAGTCTCGAATAGACATCTTCATGCTCAATACCACAGACGTCTACGAATTGGTCAAAGAAATTTGTATGCTTGACTTTAGTTAGATCTCCCTCCCCAGTGAACTTCGGAAGATTTTTGATGTAGTTTTCAGGAAAATCATGGAGGGGAACGGGAAAAACTAGGGGAGCATATCTCTATACTACCTTTGCGAAAACTCTAGGAGGAGGGACTTGCACTTGAACTCCACCTCCTCCTCCAGGTGTGCCTCCACCACCTCCTACGACGCCTGCCATCGACTCAGGTGTAGAAAATGAGTGTGTAACACACTCTTTGGAATTAGGCGAGACCGGGAAGTTCTGTCGAAGAAAAGCTGATATGTGAACTGTCAACAAACTTTCTAGAGGACCTTCTCCCTTGTATACATATGGGGAAGTCGAATGAATCTCACTCCTAACTTCAGAGAAATTTGACTTCAGATCTTTAGTCTCAAACAGAGGACTGTGTGAAGTAGAAGGATCTGAATGGAATTTAGTCTTTAAAGGTGGGTTTTTAGGCTTATAAACTGCAGCGGTTGGCTCAAGCGACCCTCTCGCCCTTAAATTTTTTTTAGGATCAGTAACAGGCATAATTAGCTTACCATCCGGGTTCTGTCTGGTACTCTTTCTACCAGAAGCCAGTTTATGTTTTTGTGGATTTGCTAAGTGAAAGATTGAAAAAGCCTTAAATTTGTGTGTACTCTATGTTCACTATCAAAGAGTTACACTTTCAATGAAATAAATGTCGTTTTCCCAGGGAAAATATTTCGTAACTTCGCTCCCCAGCAACGGCGCCAAAAAGATGTTGTTCCTGAGTCTATACATAAGGATAAAAAGTACAGTGTCAAGGCATTCGAAAGTAGTTGAAATATGGGTAAGAAGGTAACGTCAACCTTTGGTACATGAAACTAGGGAAGATTTCTACGTTTGCATCATCTAGCTTCCAACTGGTCCTGAGTAGTTATATCTTGTTCAATGGTTGTCCATGAACGTTCTAGTTCCTCTCGGTTATTAGCAGTTTTAATGATTATGTCAAAAAGGTTTAAAGCAATATGTGTTTGATTGGATAGACAGGTTCGATATTAGGTTGTGTTGCTGCAGGGAAAGTCATTGAGGAACAGTAAGAGTAGGAAAGGATTCGAAGAGAGATTAAATGTTGTCTCGATTTGGTCGAATAAAAGAGAATTTTTTACTTTTTAAGAATAAAATGGGAATGCAAATTGAAGGCTCTTTCCCGTAACTGTATTATATTTTAATATAAGGGTGTGGGGTGAGAGAAAAGCATTTAGTTTCATATAACACAAGGTTCCTATTAAAAAGAAAACTCACATATAAATAGAAGAGGAAATTAGTAAGGCGATAATTGACATAGAAAAAATATATGTAGAATTATGTAAGTGAAGATTGGTCTTACACCCGCTAATAGCTGGTGTGGAGGAAAGACAATAACCAATTACAGAAAAATAAAATCTTTTCGTTATAGTAGTGGTCATACTAAAGTATAACGAAACACATCAATTATGAATAATGGAATGAAATGAAACATGAAACATAAAGAAACAAACTTGTAACACAGTCTTGACGGAATCGAGAATCTCCATATTTGCTTGTATTAACTTCTCAAATGCAAAAACTCTATTACAATCAATACCAAAAAGGTCCAGCCTTGTTTATTTCATTATGTGATATATTTATACATATTTACAGATCAGTTAGAATCTCTACGATTACACACATGTGGTTACAAGCGAGAGGAGCGCAATCACTCCCTTTGTCCCGCTCTATTTTCACTTGGTGCCAGGTGTTCATCTTCACATGGATTCAGTGCAGGAAATACATCTTTCCACAAACTGAGATACGAGCTACGAAGGTTCCGGTTGATAACTGGCCTCGGAGAAGTAACATTCTCGGGCTAACTGCTATAGCTTGTCCCCCATCTGTGCATCGACGATGTCGAGGGCACTTAGTTGTGTGATGGACTGGATCAAATGCTTATCAACTTGAGCCATGCCCACCCTGTCCATCTGAGAGATATCGGCCAAATCTCTCTCCTCCTTCTCTTTTAGATCAAGCGAGATCTGTTCTACATTCATTTGTATTAATGTTTCAGCATCGCCTCCAGTGTCCATACCCACCAACTCACCCTCTATACAATTGAAGGCTTCTTCTAATGAATTGGTCACTTTTTGGGCCTGTTCCTTGCCCAGGTTAATGTTATGCTCCCAATCCTTCAACAAAATGTTACCTCTAGTTTGTTCTGGGAGGGTGAGTCCAGGAGAACCTGCCAAAACTCTGTCATTCGTGGCTATCACCGCCTCCTAGAAAGAGACCTAAGCCTCTCCTGCATCTCTTTCTCTATCAGTCGGGTTCTCGAAAACCTGATGCATCAACAGACAATCCTCTCGGATTGTCCCCACTTTGGCAAGTAAACTCTACTGTGCAGAAGATATCTTGCTCTGAATCTAGGTCGCTTGGGATTTAAACCCCTTGACATCGATCATCCTACTTTCAGCGATCTCTACCTGAGTCTGCAGCTCTACAATCATAGTCCTTTGTTGACCAGCTTGTACCCAATCGTCTCAGATCACTGAATGTGCTTGCTTCAAATTGGCTTTGAGCACTTCTATTTCCTTTTTATCAGCTAGTCGGGCCAGTTCTATTTCCCCACTCACCTGAACTTTAGCGCTTTATGTGGCTGAAGCTACTCTGGCTTCGAGAGTCTTGATCAGGCGATTTTTTCTTTTGAGCTGGTTTTTTAACAAACCAACCGAGAATTGATTCATTGATGCATAAGCTCCTAGCATTCCTGTGATCTCCATGGTGAATTCCTCATTCTTTTTGTTCTTTCCATCGATCATAACCTTGAATTTTTTAGCAGTCGATCCTTTGTCCTGGTAGAACTCCCTTTTCACCACCTCTTTTCTCTTTTTGTCAAAGAAGAACTCATTTGGGGGAAGTTCTTCTTCTCCAATAGGCCTCAGTTCCTCATCAAAAATCCATCCTTATTCTATAGTTCCTTGTGTCGACTGCAAGGGTATGACAGAAGTGATGGGTTACTCGATCTGTTTCGCTGCCTTTCTTGGGGTAATGACCGAGTTCTGCTTCTTCGGAGGTTCAGAGGTCTTCATCTTAGTTTTCAGATTCTGGGTCTCTGGCGGGTCCAGTTTCTGTGCCTCTCCTTCGAGCTTATTCGTTTGCTCCCCCTCATTAGGGATTTTCTTGAACTAGAATTTGCTTCTTTGGAGCCTTCAGCATCCTTCGGTTTCGTCTTAGAAACGTCCGGGCTCACTCCTCTTAACACAACAGGAAGACAACTTCGTCTGTTTTCCTGAAATTTTAATACAGAGGCCTTGTCTTCAGGTGCTAAAGATCGGATCCGAACTAACACTTCCCCATAAGACCTCGCCCCTCAAAAAATGTCATCCGGGGGTGAAAAATCATGTTCAAACCTCTTCAGCCCACAATTAGCTAAATGGTTGGTTACAATTTTCTGAGGATCATGTTTTTTGTACTCAATGGAGACCAAACTGAGGTCTTCCAGGGCTGCAGCCTTGGCTTTGGCATGCCCGAAATCCAATACAGAAAAAGAATTTAGTCGAACGGGGAAAAATGGCCATACCTTCTTCGAAGATGCTTTGAGATATTTACTCACCCCACCAATCACTATTTGTCGGGCGATCTCGTGACAAGCCAGCTTGTCGGGGATGAACAGTGGTAGTGCAAGCGGGGGAACAACAGTTCCAAACACTCTGAAATAGGAAAACTCTACTTCTACGTACCAGTCCGCTATACCACTTAGATTTGCACCAATGTTGTCTGAGATACGAGGTGGCGAACGACCAAAAATGGCGATGTGCAGGGGCACCATCACCCAGTTGAAAATTTTGTAAGTAAATTTGTCCACTTTATTCTCCCACAGTTTGTCGTGATACTCATGCACGGCATTTTCTTGGACTGGATTCCAAGCCCAACTCATCAAAGGGAATGGTGTCATAGAACATACCGCGTCCATAATGTATGCGAACATGAAAAAAGAGGACAGTCTCCCGCTTGCCTTCTGCTCCCGATACTCTGTGACCCGGTTGGCCAAGCTGTCCGAGAGTATCTTTTCCCAATTAAACGAGCAACCTTATGCGACCCTAAACATGAGAGGCACCCACACAATGTAGAAATACGATGTGTCCTCCCTTCCGAATAGCCGAAAAGTCATCATTGCCACATACTTATACTGTGGCTCTAGTGAAGCGATTGAATAAACGCCCTGGTCATTTGCTCTGAATTTTGCGGAGCGCGAAACCCAATCCTTTATCAAACCGGGTCTGGTTTTTTCATATTGAGTGCAATCCTTCTCTTTGAATCCCTCTAGGAATTCAACATCATATGTGTATTTAGATGTTGTCAGGAGCTTATACATGTTCTGGATATGCTCCGGTCTAAAAGTCTCGACCGTGACCCGCTGGTCGTTCATGATAGTTCTGGTGGGTAAATCTATGTGATCCAATGTCCATTGGATCATATCATAATATGGAAGAAACCTTGGTCTGGTTGCTACCCTGTGCATTCCAGATTGAACGACTATCTTGTATTTAGTGTTCAGGTCATCCTTTTCATTGTCGTCGGAGTCTGAATAATTTACCAACTCAGATTGCAGAATATCTGAAATGAACGACCAACTAGGGACTGATTCGACACTCTGAGGCGAAGTGTCGAAGACATTATTTGAGCCTTTCCCTACAACCTTGACATTTTCCTTTGCTGCTTTTCGTGGAGCCATATATGACGCTTGCATTTTTATCCTTCTGTGATAGACCTGCGTATACATGCAAAAATTAGTTCACTTGGAAAATGATGAGCTCTGCGTGCTTATGAACAATGTTTTCATTATAATAAAATGAAACTCCTGTATATATTTGAAAATTCTGTACTCTTCGAAATAAATTTGTCAAATCGTAATTAGAAACAAATTTATTGCTTAAAATCCGATCTTATTTATTCATGGATTCACCCTAATTCTTCATTAATGTCATCAATGTTTGGCATTTTGACAGTCAGTTGGAGTAGGGAGAGAGATGGTTACCTCGAGAAACGTGCCAGCCTCGATGCATGGGACATATCTTGCTTTATTTTAAATTATCAAAACTTAGCAACGTTAATAACTTTCTCTCTTTTCACTGCATCGTGAATTTCCTTTTAACTTTTTGAGTCTTCAACTCGCGAGACTGTGAGGACCGATTTTGGCTTAATTAGCAGTAATCGTGATTTTAGTATTATTAATTTTATAATCAATTTATTCGCCATATCGCGACTTGGAACTTCGAAGGAAAGTTTCTAGGAGATTGGTATGCTGAGTCGCGAAACTGCGAGATGGCAATAATTACAGCTCAAATTAGGAGAAGAAAATCCTAGATTAGGCGACTAATTAATCTTTCTATAATTACGTTGCGACTTCATGAGTCGGGGTTTTAGACGCCATAACTTTTGAAAAGATTATGCCGAGTGGCGAGACGCCGAGAACAAATTTAACCAAGGTTAGCTTTTTGAATTTAATTCTTGACCAGGGTTATCACAAAAGTACCTCGTGTTCTCAGTTATCGGGGCCATAAAAATAAAAACTTGGGTTTGACGAACGTTGAGCCATGAAAACCCGAAGATGTCAAATCACGAGTTAAAATATTTACTCTAGTTAATGTTTTGAGAGAAAATTTAAAAAGACTTCGTCGTTTCGTGACGCGGGACGTGTAAATTTATGAGTTATATTATCCGACCTGCGAGATCCCGAAGTAAAACAAAGAGAGTGACATTCTTAAGAAAGTGAACGTGTTTTGAGGGTAGAGAAAGTATCTCTACTTAAT
>JZKD02S0895540.1:173497-201158 GCA_000966675.3 Picea glauca
AAAGGTCATCTTTAAAATTTCAAGTATCCAAAATGAAAATAGTGACGAGTTAAAAAACAAGGGCGGCTCCAACAGAATCCATAAAATACCAATTGATACCCTACATCTCCCATCTTGACTCATCAAATAATATGTACAATGACTTAAGAAATCTCTTCTCGATCAGAAACATTGGACAAGTTATGAGTCTGAAGAATGAGCTCTGGTACATGAAGATGAATGATGATGACAACATAACATCATACTTTGTGAGGATCTCCCAATTAAGAGATCAACTACAAGATATTGAAGAGATCACTTCAGACAAAGAATTGGTAAACATAGTGCTCAATGGGCTTCCCAACACGTGGGATGTATTTGTCACAAGCATGAACACAAGGAAGGAGTATTCGACATTTGACGAACTTTGGACTTGCTGTGCTCAATAAGAATTAAGGATCAGTGAAAAAGATAAACCCCAAAAGAAGTACGATGATCAAGCCTTCAAAAAAAGATTCAATAATTTCAGGAACAAAAAGAAGTTTGGTTCAAGAAGGAAGTCAAATCAAGAGAAAGACGTTTCAAAAGTACAATGCTTCAACTGTTGAAAGTATGGTCACTACAAGAATCATTGTCCCAACCTAAATAAAAGGAAGGAGAAACACGAAGCATCAGTTATCGAAGAAAAGGAACCTACAAATAAGACTAAGCAAGACAAAAGAGACTTCTTCATCTGAAGGCCACAATACTCTTCTTAGTTCTTTTACATATCGTGTTTGCATCGTCTCTATACATATCTTGTATATCTATCTCCTAGAAGATAATGTGTTCCAATAAGAGCTATACTGATGGAAGAACAAAAAGATAAGGATTGATATCATTAGATAATACATGAAAGAATGAAATACATCAAAAAAATCATGTGGAAGATATTGCAAGATAATCTGAATCAATCATGAAGAGACCTAGAAGAAGAAAATATAGAAATAAGTCAGCAATCGAGAGGAAATTGAAGAAAGAACTATGATGTTTTGTAGAAGAAAAAAAGATGGAAGCATGGACTCGGCTAGAAAGAGAAAGCCAATTATATATTGCAGAAGACAATAAAGATGCAAACGAAAGCGTGGACTCTGTTAGATAGAGTGATACAATTATATGCACTCTTACATAAAGAAATGATTAGGAGGGAGCTAATTCTATGATCCATTGAATATGATAAAGTATATATCCATGATAGTAACCATGAAAGGTAGTACGTGTTCAGTTCAATCTCAGAAAAAGTCTTCTTCTAAGAGAAGCCTTAAATTATCCCTGGTTCTCCATCCAGATCCATGATCCTATGATAAAAGAAAGCAGTGGAATCTTTAGGTCGTGGAATCTATAAGAAACTCCATGGACCCAAAATCTAAAGAAAAACATGAGGAAGAACATGAAGATTCCAAGAAAGAAGAAAATCCTGAAAAATAGTCATTGTATCGAGAATCACAAGACTACCAGCCTAATATGAAAACAATCAAGCAAAACTGAAAGTTGTGATGAAGAACAGTATAAGGAATACTTATGAATAAAAACATTACAATATCTAGAACTAGAGGTTATCCTATATGGAGGGAGAAGACTATGATGATTGCTCATTCTAGTAAACCAGACATACCTCTACATGAGTCATTATATCATCCATAGGTTGGAGTGCTACCTCAAGATGAATGAAAAGACTGTTCTCCAGATCAATTGAACAAAGACAATATGAAGAGAAACCTCAAGACCTTGACACATACTGGAAAGAGACCCTTGTATACAGATGGAAAAAGACAACTTGGTGAAGAACCTCCAATGCAAAGCAGAAGCATGGTGAATATTCTCTATAATAAAGATATTGTATCAAGATGATTACTCAGTAGATTAGATCTGATGACAGAAGAAGTTCCACATGGATATGTCCTAGTTTTCCAACAATGATATACTCTAAAGTACAGGAAGCCCTCACAGGAAATCATTGTTCCAGACTAAAGTACATTTGAAATCAAGCATTACATTATCCGTGATGAAGTCCATAAAGGAGAAAGTGGTTCTCCAATACATGTCTCCACGGATGAGAAGATAAGCAAACATTTTGGTAAATCTTCTATCCAATATGAAAGTGTTTTCATACTCAAGCTAAAGATAGTGGAGATGACATCCTTATTGAAAAAGGAAGAGATGACTCCTAGGTTGGGAGGGAGAACTAAAAATATTATTGAGGACATTCATTTTCAAGATTGAAAAATAGTCCATCTTGGACAGATTCTTTCTTGTTCGGAAAGCAGATTGAGATTTCTGACAGATAGTGATTTCCCATTGTGGTTAACATGGAAAATGGTCCAGATTGTTGATGTATCATAGACAGTGAATTCCCATTGTGGTTAGCATGGGGACTGGTCTAGGGCAGTCTCTCTTCTTGGGGTTTACTAAAGAAGACTGGCCCGCCTCGCTAGAGAACAATTTCTCATTGTGGTTAACATGAGGAATGGTCCATTTTGGAGGTTGGTATAGGTGATGCATCCTTCCCAACCTGCAGGTTCGAATTCCATGCACACAAGATCTTTCCTCTTCCACCGGCCCGAAGAGCTCTCAACACTAGGCTCTTCTATTTCCCTTTCGTGAAATCTGCACCCACAAAAAACCTTGAGAAATTTCCCCCTTTATACTTCAGGAGATCGGATTTCATGATTTCGCGAATTCGTAATCAAGTGTCTTATCCCGTACACCTCCAAAACCTGAATAAATGAACTCTAATATTCAGTCACCAAAAGAAATCAATGGCTGTGATTCCCTACTTGATCCAACAGTCAGCACGATTTTCACGTATCCAAAGATCGAGACTCTCGATACCAAAATCTCTTGTCGATGCAAACCCTGAATTACCGAATCCTGATGTCAATTTTGGCTATTCGAATTTCGTGAGTTCATGAGTTGCAATGTCATGCAACTCTGCTCCACAACCTCCAAAATCCTGACTTTCTATTTCACGAAATCCTGAAATGTCAACCCTCAACACGATTTCCGACACTGGCCCCACAACTAGACTTTCCGCCTTTTTGGGACTTCTCACATCGTGAATCTTAATGCAAATATTTTGGGACTTCAATCTATGAAACCCCAAAATGGAAATACTCTTGAATCTTTGAAAAACACTCTCCATAACTCCCCTACTCCTCCATGAGATCTGATGGTTCGGGGGACTTCGCAAATTCCCCATGGAGAATTCCCACCGTCCGTTCTCCCTTTTGAGAACTTCTACAAATTTGATAAAGTAGTTTCCACGGAACTTAACCACCTACAACACAACCTTGTGTGCTCTTCTTCGACAAGTATGAAGACTCTATCCCTCCTAACCTTTCTCTAACTTCGATTCTTAAAGAAGACTCCTACATGCACTCCTTGCGGAAAATCCTTCAATTACTTCAAAGAATTGAAGCCCTTTGACTCTGCGCACTCCCTGTAGCAGCAATCTCTCAACAATTTCTCAGGTTCACAAAATCTGAGACTTTACTCGGCCTGTGCACTCCTTGCATGGCTCTTGTTCCTAGCTGCACTTCTAAGAAAGTGAGAACAATTGTTGTCTCTCCTGATATTTCAGAGATGAACTCTGAATTTTGTCAACACACTCCTTGCAGACAAACTCAACTGCACTCCTTGCAGGAATTTTACTCACTCAGACAGAGAAACAATTGAAACTCATTTGTTACTCTTCCTCTCTCAGATTTCAAAAATTCAACAAGAAATCATACACACATAGAATAATCAACAAATGCATGACAGAAAGAGTAGAACATTCAACAATACATACACAAAGAATATTTGAACACCATGAGTTTGAATCAAAGCCTTTCTTGTATTAATCTAGAACTTTTGTACATGGAATTCACCTATATAGCTCTCTGCTTCTTCTCTTCTATGCTCTATGCTCTCAATTGACATCTTCTATGTTACAATACACAATGAGGGTGTCTATATCTCGTTTCCCTCTTTCATTCTAAACTATCTAATCTACGCATTAAATTCTATCTACCTTCATTAACTACTATAAATGCCTTCTATCTACTATGGATGAGAGCGGATCACTCAAGGTAATTTTAAATTATACAAGTGTGCCTCCATTTAATGATCTCATTGTCATTACATAACATTTTCAAAATTTGCATTGGGTACTTTTCCAACTGTCTTTTATCTCTGTGATGGCTCGCTTGAGATGCTCCTGCATCATACTCCCTTGCTTGAAAATTTTCATGGGCTCCCATCCATGAGCTCGTGCATGGTCTGTCCATGCCTCTGGATTTCTTCTTCATTTTCCCATCTGGCATCTTCAACTAGATGGCCCTTCCATTTGACCAAATACTCAAAATATTTCTTTCGCCTGGTCTTCTTTCTAACCCTTTTGTCCAGTATGCGCTCCATCTACGGATTTTCTGAAACTGGCATCTGCTTTCACCACTGAACCTCTGGTTGTTCATTTATTGCTTTGGCTTCCTTAGCTTTATATGGGTACAAATATAAGATATTGAATATCGGATAAATTTCGATCCCATCGGGTAATTCAATCTCGTAAGTATTCACCCCAAATTTCTTCAAGACCTTGCATGGTTTGATTTTCTTCATTTTTAGTTCATTATATGTTCCTCTCGGTAACCTTTCTTTTCTCAAATGTGAAAGGATCAAATAAACAACTTAAAATTGAAGTTGTCTCCTATGTTGATCTGCTCTCCGCTTATATTCTTGACTCAAAATCTGTAATCGTTCCTTCACCTGGCTATGAAGTTCCTTCATTGCCTCTGCGAAATCTTCTGCACTAGCGCTCCTAGTCGCAGTCTGTTTTGAATCCCTCAACTTAGAAATTCCTCTCGGATGCATGCCATAGACGATCTAAAATGGACTCTGTCCCATTCTTCTATTAACTAAGTCCTTATAAGAAAACTATGCCTGTGGTAATATGTTATCCCACTGGCTGTGGTGATCTGTCACCAAGCTTCTCAGCAAGTCTCCCAGACTTTTGTTCACCACTTATGTCTATCCATCTGTCTGAGGATGATAAGCCAAACTGAGCAACAATTTATTTCCCATCTTTTTCCATAAGGTTCTCCAGAATTTTCCTACAAACTTAGTGTCTTGATCCAAAACTATGCTTCTTGGCAAGCCATGAAGTCGAATGACTTCTTTGAAAAATAGATTCGCAATGTGAGTTACGTCATTGGTTTTCTGACATGGAATGAAATGTGCCATTTTGGAAAAACTATCCACCACCAAAAAGGTTGATTCAAACCCTCTTTGTGTTCTTGGAAACCCCAATATGAATTCCATGTTGACTGCATCCCACGACTTCTCAGGTTTGGGCAATGGTTGATAAAAACCTGCATTATGTCGCTTGCCTTTCGAATGCTGGAAAATTCTACATCTGTCCACAAATATTTTGACATCTTCCCATATTCCTAGCCAAAAATATGACTCATTCAACTTTTCAAGCATCTTTTCATGACCGAAGTGTCCGACCAATCCTCCTCTATGTTTCTCCTTCAACAAATTCTCCCTCATGGAGCATTTTGTAATACAAAGTTGATTACCTTTAAACAGTATTCCTCCCTGGATCATGTATTCTGCTGATTGGCTTCTATCTATGAGAATTGGATTCTCAGTTGCTTCATACACCTCTTTAAAATATGGATCATCTCTTTACATGTCCCTGAGAACATCAAAACCCAACATTTTGACTTTGAACTCCTACAATAGAAAACACTTCCTGCTCAAAGCATCAACAAATTTTTTGGCAGTACCAGAAATATGTTTAATCACAAAAGTGAAATTTTGCATATATTCAACCCATTTAACATGTCTTTGATTCAACTTCTCGTGTTGAGTCACAAGTTGCAATGCATGATTATATCTATATAAAATAAAAACCTTCGGGATTAAGTAATGTCTCCATTTCTTCAATGACTGAATAATAGCATAGAATTCCTTATCATACGTGGAGTATTTTATCTTGGCTTCATTCAGCTTCTCGTTGAAATATTCTATCGACCTATCTTCTTGACTCAAGACTGCCCCTATTGCAAATCCACTTGCATCGAATTTCACTTGGAATGTCTTTTGGAAATCAGGCAACACCAGAATTGGTTGTTCCGTGATCTTCCTCTTCAACAAATTAAAACTTTTCTCAGCCTCTTCTGTCCAGTGAAAAGATTTATGTCTCTTCTTCACTGTGTCCATCATCAGTGCACTAATTCCACTAAAATTCTTAATGAACTTCCTGTAGAAACTAGCCAATCTGTGAAAACTTCGAACCTCAAATATACTCCTCGGTGATGGCCAATTCTTAATCACTTCCACCTTATCTGGATCCATCTTCAAATTATCTACAGAAATAACAAACCCCAAATAAATGAGCTCTGTCTTCATGAATGAGGATTTCTTCATATTTATCAAGAGCTTCTCCTGCTGTAGCCTCTTCATCACTGTAGCCAAATGTTTCATATGCTCTGCCTTCATCTTACTGAAAATCAATATGTCATCAAGGTACACAATGAAAATTTTTCCGATGAAACCCTTCAGGACTTCATTCATCAGTCTCATGAAAGTAGGTGTGTTTGTTAAGACAAATGACATAACAAGCCATTTGTATAACCCTTCATTGTTTTTTAATGTTGTCTTCCATTCATCACCTTCGCTCATGTGAATCTGATGATAACCACTCTTCAAGTCAATCTTCGAAAAAAAAAATTCTCCACTTAAGCAATCCATCAGATCGTCCATCCTTGACAATGGAAATCTGTACCTGATTGTTATCTTGATGATCGCTCTCGAGTCAGTACACATCCTCCAGCCTCCATCTTTCTTTAGACTGAGTACTTTCATGACAACACATGGACTCAAGCTCTCTTTGAACAAACCTTTGTCCAACAAATCCTGGACCTGTCTTTTGACCTCTTCATTCTCCTGCGGTGTCAATTTGTACACTGCTTTGTTTGGAAAACTAGCCCCAGGTATGAGATCAATATGATGACTCACACTTTTGATCGGTGGAAATGAACGAGGTAGTTCATCCAATACTATGTCAGCGAACTCTTCTAGTAGTTACTGAACCTCTTCTGGTAAATAATCTACCCTTGTGTTGGTTAAAACAATCTTTGGCTTCCTGACCATAATGAATTGTGGTTCCTCCTTCTTCTTAACATCCATAAGAAGTTCCTTCCCACTCATGAGAAGTACAGTGTTACTTACCTCAGGTTTTACCTCTTTATCTTTGATTGGATGCAACATGTGAGTTCTCCCATTTCTCTCTATGGTGTATGTGTTCATTCTCCCGTCATGAATCACATTTCTTTCATATTGCCATGGTCTACCCAGAAATAAATGACAAACATCCATGGTAATGACATCACAAAGTATCTTATCATTATATCCTCCTATCTTAAATTCAACTAAACATTGTTTAGTGACAGTTACATGATGTCCTTTTTGTAGCCATGAAACTCTGTATGCGCTTGGATGATCAATCGTCTCAAGCTCCATCTTTTCTACCATCTCCGTTGAAACGAGATTATCTATGCTACCACTGTCCACAATGACCTTGCATACCCTATTCTTGGTTTTGCAAGCAGTCCGAAAAAGTCTGTTTCTTTGGACTGAAATCTCCACCTCCTTCTCTGGCGTTAAAATATCTTTTTCGCATCATCAACGATCTTCTGCCTTCAACATCCTCTGCTTCAAAATTCTGCCTTTGTGATTTGGAAATGTGAGCCTCACCATCTTCTTTCTTTTTGTCTGGACACTCATAAGACTTCTATCCGACCTTTCCACACGTGAAGCATTTTATCACTCCACCTCTTCCTCTTCATCTACCACTGGTATGAGAAAAAATATTATTATTAGCATACTCTCCTTTCTGATCAACATATTGTCTTCCCTTTCTAGCATATTTCCCTCACTATGATCTTCCACTTTTCTCAATATGAGGTTGAGGTTTCTTCCATTCTTCTTTAGGCTTCTTATTTATATCTTGGACAGCTGACTTGCCCCTAGGATGACTTCTTCCTCGGCGTCTTTGACCTTGTTTTTGGCTCATCTTTTCTTCTACCCTTAGAGCCATTTGATAAGAATCTTCCACCATTTGGATGGTCATCATGCTCATCACATCCTAAATTTCATATCTTAGGCCATTCATATACCTGGAAACCTTTTCATCATTACTTTCATGATGACCTACTCTGATTTTCAACCTGTATAACTCTTCAGTGTACTCCTTCACTGTCATCAGCTTTTATCTCAAGTTCTGCATCCTTTGAAACAGAGTGATTTGATAATCCCTGGGGATGAAATTTTCCTTCATCTTCACGATCATCCTGTCCCAACTCTTGATTTTCTGCTTTCCTTTGCAGCATCTGTCAGCTTGTAGCTCATCCCAACACAATGTTGCATGTCCTTTTAATCTCGTGACAGCATGTTTGACCTTCTTTTCCTCTTCGACATCTTCATAGTCAAAATAAGTGTCCAGAGCTCTAATCCAGTTTAGAATCTCCTCTACATCCAGATTTCCCTCATAAACTAGAATGTCCATGTTGGCTCTTGCACTCATTCTTGCAACAGCTCTAAGAAAGAATTCGTTTGCTGCATCTTCTACTGTGACTTCTTCTTCATCATGTCTAGCTTCATTTTCACTTTCGGAATCACTAAGATCCCCAACACCGACTCTGTGCCTCTTTTCTATCTCCATGTCCTCAAGTATGGTGCATAAGTCACACATTTCTCTTTCTATGGATAGATTAGGCATCTACCTACCCCTTCTTCTCATCATTTCCCTATCCTCTAGTGGATCAGGTGTTTGCCTATCCCTTCTTCTCGGTGGTATGACGAAACTTCTTCTCCCTGCTACAAAAAGAAAAGAAACCTTTCTGATGCTCTGATACTAAGAATGATGTAGCCTTCCCAACCCACAGGTCGAAATTCCACACACACAGGATCTTTCCTCTTCCACTGCCCCGAAGAGCTCTCAACACTAGGCCCTTCTATTTCCCTTTTGGAAAACTGCACCCATAAACAACCTTGAGAAATTTTTTCCTTTATACTTCGGGAGATCAGATTTCACTATTTCACGAATCCGTAATCAAGTGTCTTATCCCGAAGAACTCTAAAACCCAAATTAACGAACTCTAATATTCAGTCACCAAAAGAGATCAATGAATTTTATTCCCCACTTGATCCAATGGTCAGTGTGGTTTTCACGTATCAGAAGTTTGAGATTCTCAATACCAAAATCTCTTGTTGATGCAAACCTCGAATTCCTAAATCCCAGTGTCAATTTAGGCTATTCAACTTTCGTGAATTCGCGAGTTGTGATGTCATGCAACTCTGCTCCATGACCTCCGAAATCTCGACTTTCTATTTCTCGAAATCCTGAAATGTCAACCCTCGACATGATTTCCGACACTGGCCCCACAACTAGACTTTCCACCTTTTCGAGACTTCTCACTTCACGAATTATAATGCAAATATTTTGGGACTTCAATCTACAAAACCCCAAAATGGAAATACTCGGGCAAATCCAATGGCCCTTGATGGCTTGAATCTGTGGATCCACCTCTCCTAAGCTTGAACCTTTGAAAAACACTCTCTGTAACTCCCCTGCTCCTCCGTGAGATCTGACGGCTCGAGGGACTTCGCGAATTCCCCACGGAGAATTCCCACCATCCGTTCTCCCTTTTGAGAACTTCTACAAACTTGATAAAGTAGTTTCCATGGAACTTAACCGCCTGCAGCACAACCTTGTGTGCTCTTCTTTGACAACTGTGAAGACTCTATCCCTCCTGAGATTTCTCGAACTCTGAGTCTTAAAGAAGACTCATGCATGCACTCCTTGTGGCAAATCCTTCAATTACTTCAAAGAATTGAAGTGCTTCTACTCTGCGCACTCCCTGCAGCAGCAGTATCTCAACAATTTCTCAGGTTCGCAAACTCTGAGACTTTACTTGGCCTGCGCACTCCTTGCACGGCTTCTGTGCCTAGCTGCACTTCTAAGAAAGTGATAACAATTGTTGTCTCTCCTGAGCTTTCAGAGATGAACTCTGACTTCTGTCAACGCACTCCTTGCAGACAAACTCCACTGCACTCATTGCAAGAATTTTACTCACTCAAACAGAGAAACAATTAAAACTCATTTGTTACTCTTCCTCTCTCATATTTCAGACATTCAATAAGAAATCATACACACATAGCATAAACAACAAATGCATGACAGAAAGAGTAAAACATTCAATAATACATACACAGAGAATATTTGAATACCATGAGTCTGAATCAAAGCCTTTCTTGTATTGATCAAGAACTTATGTACATGGAATTCGCCTATATAGCTCTTTGCTTCTTCTCTTCTATGCTCTATGCTCTCAATTGCCATCCTCTATGTTACAATAGACAATGAGGGTGTCTATATCATGTTTCCCTCTTTCATTCTAAATTGTCGAATCTATGCATTAAATTCTATCTACCTTCATTAACTACTATAAATTTCTTCTATCTACTATGGACGAGATCAGATCGCTCAAGGTCTTTTTACATTATACAAGTGTGCCTCCATTTAATGATCTCATTGTTATTACATAACATTTTCAAAATTTTCACTGGGTACTTTTCTAGCTGTCGTTTATCTCTGCATTGTCTCGCTTGAGATGTTCCTGCATGAACAGGAAAATCTTTTCCTCCTGTGGTTAATAGAGGAAATGGTTTGGATAGTCATTCCTTAGGTTTTATACATTCTCTCCAGGGTGCACTTTGATTAGTGTAGGAGGAATGGTCCAGGGTGGGGAATGGTCCAGGCTCAACAATCAGGGACAAACATTCCTTAGGGTTTATACATTCTCTCCAGGGTGCACTTTGATTACTGTAGGAAGAATGGCCCAGGGTGGGGAATGGTCCAGGTTTAGAAGAAGGGACAATTAATCTTCCTTGCTTGAGAAGAATAGTCCAGATATCTCATTGTTCTACTCTGAGGGAAAATATTCTTTCAGATCTCATAGATGTGACTGAAATATTGGCCCGGATGATTCAGTTTATATCATAACATTGTTTCTATGCAGGTTGATATCATATGATTGTTATGAAGACTGTATGACGGTAGATGTATACTATTGTGGTGGATGTGTTCCGCTGTTTGTGACTATACGTTTTTTATCAAGTACTTGTGTGTTACTTGGTGTGGTAATGTACCACTGGATTGAAGTTATGTACTACTATGGATAGACACAATTGTGTTGTATTTTTGTTTTGATTGCCTTGAAGACTATCAACAGTATTGGAAATGATTATCAGTTAGATGGATAATCGAAGGACAAGGATTTCCCAGACGGAAAACGGTTCAGAGCATTTACTCTTCTAGATTAGAAGAAGGGCTCTTATATCACTCTGTGGAGTGAGCATCATGTTTTATTACTCAGATAGAGTATGGTTTTGAGAGATGATGCAATTGATGACATTGATTATGATGATGGTGCTCATGTTTTAGTCATGATCTAGTCTATACAACTATGTTGATGCTATCGGGTGAATGGTATGTTTTTGTGCTCAATACCATTACCTATAATAACTCCCTAGCTAGGAGGGAGTGTTGATATTATGGTATCTTTGGGAGGTATTTACCTCCACATGTAAACATGACAAGGATAGAATACTCCGAGAAGAAAGAAGAAACCCTACTGAGTTGGCTAATAACCCTAGAAAAATTTTCGACTCAAGAAGATAATTTATATTAGGTTATTAGCCTCCAAGAGAAGAAGTCAGCCATAAATAATAATATATGTTGAATAGACAGATACCCAAAATGAGAAGTTGGCCCAGGCAGTTAGCTAGAATTATTATAAATACAGGAGGCCAATTCTCATTCTAGCAAACAGTCTCATAATTGTAGAGCATCACTTGTGCACACTGCAGGTGCCCAGTTTCTATGCAACTTTGGAGGAGAGTTGTTGTTGTAGCTGTTTCATCTAGAAGTTATGCTTGGACTATCTCTTGGCTAGGGTTTGGACTATCTGATCAGATCTTGTTTGTGCACTATCCTTGGGGAAAGGTGTGCTACCCTTTGTTTGGCTATCTAGCCTAGGGTTTTCTTCTGGAGTGATTCTTTGTCAAGGTTAAGGTGCTAGGAGGGTGGATTTGGCCTATGGTTGGGTGACAATAGAGATATTGTCAATGGTAAAATGAGAAAATCCATTATATTCTAACAAGGAGATCATGAAATAGGTACATAATTATCATGAAAAACTACTTGAGAAGATGGGCAAAGGAAAATCTAGTTATAGTTTGCAGTGTGGAGAGAACTGTGTGGTTATTGTTTGAGAACATAGTTACAAGGTTTGGGTGTCCTAAAGTACTTATGAGCAACCAAGGGACTCAATTTTTTAAGAAGACAATTACAACATTGATATAATATTTCTAGATTCATCATTGGAAGAGAAATCCATATCACCCAAAAGTTATTGGAACTATGGAGACCAATAAGATATTAGAGAATGCATTGACCAAGGTGTTCAATGTAGGAAGGGATGACTAGGATTTAAGGATTCCTGTAGTTATTTGGGCTTATATAACTACAAGAAAGAATCTGACATGTCAAACACCCTTTATATTAGCATATGTTCAAGAAGCATTCATTCCCATGGAGTTTGTTGTATCGATTGTGTGCATTGTTTTGATGGTAAACCTTATAGATTTTAGTGAAGTAGAAGAAGCACTATCATAGTAACTAATATTAGAGGAAGACCAATTTTACATAGGGTTCCATAAGCAAGTACAATAGGCACAAGAAAATGTGTGGCATGATAGACACATCACACATAACAAGTTCTAGACAGGGGATATAATACTACTCTATGATAGTAAGTTCTTATAGAACCCAAAGAAGTTCACGATGCATTGGCTAGGGCCATACATGATTGGTTATGTAATAGATCCAAGTGTTGTTTGGTTAGCATAGTTTATGAACAAGTCGTTGAAGAACTAGTGAATGTGAGTTAACAAAACCTGTATATGGATGGTTGTCTTTCCATGCACTAGGAGAGTTGAATGCATTGAGAAAGGTGTGCAATGTAGGAAGGGATGACTAGTATTTAAGGATTCCTGTAGTTATTTGGGCTTATAGAACTACATGAAAGAAGTTGACATGTCAAACACCCTTTATATTAGCATATGTTCAAGAAGCATTCATGCCCATGGAGTTTGTTGTATCGATTATGTGCATTTTTTTGATGGTAAAACTTATAGATTTTAGTAAAGTAGAAGAAACACTATCATAGTTACTGATATTAGAGGAAGACCAATTTTACACAGGGTTCCATCAGCAACTACAAAAGGCACAAGCAAATGTGTGGCATGATAGACACATCATGCATAACAAGTTCTAGACAAGGAATATAATACTACTCTGTGATAGTAAGTTCTTATAGAACCCAAAGAAGTTCACGATGCACTGGCTAGGGCCATACGTGATTGGATATGTAATAGATCCAAGTGTTGTTTGGTTAGCATAGTTTATGAACAAGTCATTGAAGAACTAGTGAATGGGAGTCGACAAAACCTGTATATGGACGGTTGTCTTTCCATGCACTAGGAGAGTTGCATGAACTAAATTGTATAATAGTGTACTGTAAGAAGAAAAGGTAGAAAAAGAAAGAAAAAAAAATAAAATGTTGCACGACAAAAGTCAAAAGTTGATAAATCGAAGAACTTAATGTTAGCAGGTAAAGAGGAAAAGAAGGAAAATGTCATAGAAGAAAAATAAGTAAGAAGACAAGCACACAAATGAAGGAAGAAAGACAATGTAGAAAGAAGATATTGTGAAGAGAGATGAGATTGTGTAGAGAGAGAAGAGATTGTGCAAATGATAGCTAAGAGAATTTAAATAAATCCATGATAGGACATGTAGTAAATATTTACCATGAAGGAGAAGTAGTGGTTTTGCATAAAATTAATTGCATATTGATTTGAATATCTTAAAAGGTTGCATAATCGAATGTATAATTAGCCAAAGATATGGAGTTGATGGAGCATTAGGGAAGATAATGAATTCCAACCACTAGTGGATTAGACAAAAAGTTCATGTGTGAAGGGAATTAATAGTTGGCGATGCAATATAAAATAAAGAAAAGGGTCGACAAGGGAAGGCTATTGTCATTCAGAATTTGCATAGAAAGTCAAGTTTCAAAGAAGAGTTGTAGAGCCAAAGTTTCAGAACCAGTTGGAAGTAGAGACCACTGGTTCATAGGAAGGTGGCACCACCTAAGGAAACAACGTATTCAAAGTCAGTACTGAAGAAACCACAAAGTCAACCTTCAATGTCATCACTCATTGAAGAAACACAAGAGACATCATACTCATAATAAATATTACACATGGATTATATCATGAAGCGAAAGACATCCAAAAAATAGGACCATTTACAGAAGGATGAGAAATATTCTCTCATGGAGCGACCGATTCCAGAAGGATTGATCATTGAAGGGGACATGTTAGGTTTGATACATGCATTAAAGTATGTTGACCATGCCATCACCAATGAGAATAATTTTCTATAGTTCTTAAACATCAAGTTTTTGATAAATTTCATTATTTGCAAGACTCATATAATAGTCATCGAGCCATATATGTGAGCTAGGGCGTTGCAGAAAGTAGGTCACTTAAACTTGTTCAATATGCCCCATTTTGGATAGAGCCAAGACATCAATGCTAGTGTAAAAATGATACTAATATGTGTGCATGGGGGATAGATGTGTCTTGATAGCTCAATTCCCATCGATACAAACCTAATAGTATGTATTATTGATCTTCCATCGTAAGGGGGGGACTCACCCTTGTTTTGTTTTACAAGAAGAATGAAAAATCACTAGCTAAGTGTATGAAGGAAAAATTCCTTACATTTTTTAGACGACATAGATTGGATTTCACAAGCATATGTGACCCAATGATAAGTTTTTCGATTCCAACCTTAGACTGTAAGTTGTCAATAAAGTTAAAAAAATACTAGGTGCCAACATTAACAGTGATAGAAGTAGCAGAAATATGTGTAGAGGGATTCTAAATGAACTGGGTAACATTCTCATTGAACCAATTTTTGAATGACGACGAAGAAGCATAGGATAACTGGAATGAGCTCCATTATGCCTGATTATTGATTCTAATAACACTACTGGCTTTGAGGGATCCATATGGCAGTTAGTTTTTGCAATTCATGGAGAAGCCTTGTCTAGCCGTGTGGTATCAAAACCTATGGTATACTTCACATAAGTCATGCCAAATGGCTAGTAATGTTAAATTTTATATTTATATAGAAACTAGAAGGGACAACATCTAGAGGACACCATGCATACCGCCTCAAGTGGTTGAAGAATATAAGAAAGTGGTGTTCCTTAACGTAGGGAATCACCACATGTATGTACAAGAAAAGAAGAAACAGGTTCAACAATGGCTTCCAACACAATATAGATTGATTGAAGAAGAGATGGGCCATATTACGGTCAATTTGGAAGATGAGTGGAATATTACACTAGTAGAAGTAGGGCCATCAGATATGAAAAACTTGAAAGTACACGAGATTGATGAGGATGAAGAAGGAGGAGATGATGAGGACAAAGGAAACAACTAAACAGACAACACTATGCAATGATAGGAAGAGGAAGGAGCTAGAGACAAGGATACCCATACAGCAACAACTGAAGCATAAGGTTATCAAGGGAGTCTTTATCCAGGATTTAACAAAGGAATATTTAGAGAAGATAGGAGACCTAGTGAAATAAGTCATTGAATACGCATTTCAGCGTGCAACACAATAGTAGGAAGGGATGAACAAATCTTGCATGAGAAGATTGCCTAGGTTGTGAAAACTACTAGAAATAGCCAAGATATCATTAGGGAGAAAGATGGAGGAGGAACTAATGAAAAGCACTACAAAGATTGGGGAGGTAGGGTTAGAAATATTACAGTCCTTAATAGTCATAGGAGAATAAATATTGATTCATCTAGTGACAGGGGAAATCAAGTTCCCCACGACAGAGATGCAATAATAGGAAAGGGAAATATGTCACATTGGCTTAGTGCTATCACAACATCCAATAGAAGTATTGCAGGAATTACATATTAGTGCGACGCAAGAGATGAACTATACCACAGAGAGGACATCCAACAAGGTAGTGAATGTTATGACATGAAATGTTACATTAGGTATGGAGTACAAAAACGTTAAATAGGAGTGAGATGAGGTGGCGTAGAAGGTTGAAAACATGTAGAAGGAATTCGATAAGGTATATAAAGAAATCCTAGAGGAACAGATAGAGATGGAGGCCCTGATGGAATATCAAGAAATCAAGATGAGAGAATCTATTCAAGGCTTTCGTGCATGGATAGTTGATTTAGAAGCACATATGACACCAAGCACTCCACCTGAAGAGAGGGTGAAAAGGGAGAAAACCATGACAACAATGGTGGAAAGTATAAAGATTCTAGAAGTAGAGTGTTCTTGATTGTATATAGAAACCATGGGAATTTGGACACAACTCTGTGAGGATAAGGAGAAATAGGTGATCTATCAGAAGATCCAAGATGCATAGGAAAATGCACATGAATTGAAATACATGATGATCAAATTACTTCCAGGTGAGGTGGTAACAACAATGAGTGAGAACATAAAGTTGTATTCATAAAAGAATAAACTAAGGGAGGATCAATAGGATAATGCACAACAGATGGAAGTACTATAGGAGGAAGCATACATAGTGATGATGAACTTGGTAGCAAATGAATGTATAATCAAATAGGAAGCTGATGAAAGTGTCAAGAAGATGAAAGCCAAGATCACTACCGAAACTATTTACTAAATTTTGCAGAAGGAAATAGAAGTAAAGGAGAAGGTTGGGACAATGAAGAAAAAATTCATTGTTCATTGGAAGAAGGCCTCAATGGATCAAGACGAGCCAGATGTTCATTTTGTGGGCCTATTGGATAGGAATTTTGGTTACATTTTGGGATTTGAGCCATATGGAAGTACTACAGGAGGAAGCATACATAGTGACGATGACCTTGGTAGAAAATCAATGGATAATCAAATAGGAAGTTGATGATGGTGTTGAGAAGATGGAAGCTCATATCACTACCGAAACTATTTACTAAATTTTGCAGAAGGAAATAGAAGTAAAGGAGAAGGTCGAGACAATGAAGCAAACCTTCGAAAAATTGATGGCGCATTAGAAGAAGGCATAAGTGGATCACAACGAGCCACATGTGTGTTTTGGGGGCCTGTTGGATAGGAATTTGGGTTACGTTTTGGGATTTGAGACAGAATAATTCAAAGAAGAAAATGCAATTCGAATGTGGACCAGAGCACATGATGGGAGAAAACTTTAATGAGTCAAAGCACATGACAAAAGGAAGCATGACAGAGAAGCACACAAAAGGAGAAAAATGGTTATATACCATTGGAGATTGTGTCTACTTTGTAATGGGATTATCCCTTTTTCTATGTATAAATATGTAATGGTTTTTTTGGTAGAGAGGTTGAAAAAAGTTAGTGAGTTATGAGGTTCCAAAATTTAGTGAGTTCTGAGGTCGAAAACTTTGAGGGTGGGAAAATATCAGAAGTTCGTATTTCTTTTTGGGAAAGTTTTTTCGAGTAAAGGAATAAGTTTGAGGTATGACTGAGGAGTAAGGCTCGCACTACAACATAATGACTAGGCAAGTTTAGGAAATGTTATTTTTGCATATTTTGTAGCGCGATGCACAACTGTAAGAAGATTATCAATGATTAATAAAAGAAGATAGTCATTGTGGACGTAGCCTAAGTTGGGTGAGCCATGTTAAAACTCTATGTTGTGAGGTGTTTTATTTGCATGTTATGATGTTTAATGTTATGGTGCAATGATGATATATTATTATGTATGTTGAAAGTATGGTTCACGTGATAATTTTTCACACTGAGATAAATATTAGAATGAATGAATGTTAAGTGGGAGAATGTTTCTCATAGAATATGTTGAGTGTTAAGTAACTATTAACTAATGGAAACTGCAGACCTGAGAAAATGATATAAATAACATGAAGAATTCCTCAATTCCCCTCATCATTGTAGAAATTTTGTTCCTGCGTCCCCTCTAGATGCCTTCGATGAGACTTCACTTTCTCTACACATGATGTCGAAAGGGTCAATGTCTAAGGGGTTTTTTTGTATATAGATGATTAGCCTCAGGTCTTCCCATTTTAATCCAATAGGGAGTGTACAATTGGTCAACAGAGGATGTTGAGGCACACTCATCCCATATGGTTGATGCAGTTATTGACCATTTATGGGCGATAATGGGAGACCATGTGAACATAATACATCATAGGATTACCGAGGGTGTAGTTGGAAGAAAGTATGTATGAATGATTGACCTATTCACGTACTTCCAATGATATCTTCATAGTATGGGGAAACACATGTGATAGATATATCTAGTGGAGATATGTCTAGCATCCATGAGCAGTCTGGATTCATTGCCAATGAGAGGGACAAACTTCCTTTCCTAGTATTTGAGATCAATTATAGAAATGGATCTATAGTCCATGACTTCACATGTATGGTTTTGCATGGTAGTAGGTTCATCCCTTACAGGAATTTTATCTTGGATTTCCAAGAGAGGAGATTGCAGACTGGGAATGATGGTGAGATGATTATGATTAGAGTGTCATGGTGTCAACATGGTGGTTCTTTTCTAGGGTTATCTTGAGACCCTGTAATTTTAGTACTACATAGTTTGAAAATTCACACATAGACAAGAGTTAGTTCTTATTTCAATGATATTGGTTCCCTAGAAGAGAATTCCTTTGAGGGGTTTATCAATTTATTGCAGTATCCAATTTCTCTACTTAGTGGTATTATTTAGGAAGCCTCTTATATCTGCACCTTTCCAGATCATGCATTGAGCGAAGGATAATCCACATCTTCCAAGGTGGTTTGTGACCCTCGTACCATTTCCAGTTTTATTCTCTTCCAGTCGATGGAGTGACAGGTTGTGATGGAATTGCTTGAGGGAAAACATTTTTTTGGAAGGGAGGATTCTAATGTCCCCATTCTCGAATTCCCCTACTCCACATTCAGAGGTGACCATCTGAGTTTATTCCATACTAGCCAGAGGAGTAAATGGAGGTTAATTTTGATGTAGGGAAATTTTTAGGATCTATATGGGCCCATGCTAGTCCATTCGCCATGTTTCATCATCAAGATCATTTCTACACAATCCTCTCTTGGTTCTGTTGCATTCCAACAATTTCTGTAATTTTGGTTATTATTGGGAATCATTTAATTAAAATAAATGTGTTATTAGGACCATATTATATTAATGGATACATGAGTGTAATAGCTCGTTTGAATTGGGATGGAAATATATAAAGTTTGGAATGATGAGAAATGGATTTATGATATCTGAGAATGTTTTAGAAGACAATTAATCACTTTTTGGTATCAAAAGGTGGTTTGAAAAGGGTTATAAATTTAATTTAATATTCATGTGGATTTGGTAAAAAAGAGGAAATATCCAGAAGGGGCTCGAACAATTATAAAGGTAGGCTATAAATTCACCTTTCCTCATTATAATTTGATCTCTTCTTTTGGAGTTCTCTTGGAGCCATTGTTTCATTAGGGTTTAGAAAAACCATTCCACAATTATAGTTTAGTTTCGGTGCTGAAATATCCACCTTATATATACAATAGGGGGATCCATATAGGATCTTCAACTTGGCTTCATTGTGGTCTATTATTAGTTTGGAGGTATATATCCATGGGTTTTTCTAGTGATGACCATGATATCATTGAAGTGTTTAGGAAGTCCATAGAGTTTCTGAGGGATGGATCCATTTTTCTACATAATTGTTGTGGCATCATGGAGTGATGAGTACATCAGATCCTGTGAGTCCTTTCTCATTGTCTAGCCTCATCCCACAAGGGAACACTAGTTATCCAACTTCATCCCATGAATACATTTGCAAACTGAAGTTATAGAGATACTTGCGTGCAATATCTAGATCACTACAGTCAGTGTCAAAGTATCCCAACATCATCTCTAGCAAGATATTGAGACTTGGAGAACCCTCATATGGTTTTGATATCATCTTGAAGAGGGTTTGTAGATTTAGATTTATTCTTTATGTATATTGGAGTAGGAGGAGAACAAGGAAGTAAATCATGTTTTGGTTTCAGTTTTGTATGTTTGATGATTTTTCAAAGATGCTACAAAAACCATAGACATTGTGTTATGTGATCCAAATTCCATTATTAATAAAGAACCATATTATCTTTTCTATTATATGGTGTATTTATATTGAATGCAACATGTTTGTCAAATTTTTTATCTATGGGTTATGATAAAAACAATTATAGAAAGATTTTTTTTAAAATAAAGTCCTCAATCAACTTAACAACATATGTTCTTGGAGAAGAACATAACAAGAACTACATATTGGATAGAAAACCATTATATTCCTAGCATATTCTCATCGAGGACATTACATTCATCTTCCACTTACACGCATAGAAATAAAGTGTAATAAGTATATATATATATATATATATATATATATATATATATATATATATATATAATTCATCTTCCACTTACACTCATAGAAATAAAGTGTAATAAGTATATATATATATATATATATATTATAATTTACATTATAGTATAAATAAAAAAACATACCTTAGTAGCAAGTCTTTCATAAACAATACACATTCTTTCAAAGCCATGGTTCATTCCTTCTCTCAAAATATCTTATGTTAGTTTATTTCCATATTGGTTTCCTGCATGTTTAATATGTCATGATAAATCATAGTCGATATAATTAATATAAAGGTTTCTTGTTATTTCTTAATTATAAGAAAAGGAGAACATTCACAAAGGGGGTGGAGAGGTTTCATAATAATAGCTCTGCAACTTGTAGGTTTAGGATTCTCTCTTTTCTCCAAGATTAGGGTTTCAGGCCTCTCATGGTTGTGGATGGAGGAGGGAGTGTAGATCTCTCCTCCGGTAGAATTTTATCTAGCTTTTGCAAACATCCCCATGACCACACATTGATTCAGAATGACAATAGTTGAAACTGATTCATTAGTCAAAGAAAGGGTAAGGGTAAAAATCCATAAGCTAGAATCCAACTAGTAAATCAAGGGAAAATAGAACAGAACTAGAATAGTTCTGGAACCACCCCAAGATTCTCTGTAAACACAAAGAGAATCTAAAGTATGAGATCACTTCTGCAAACATTTAAATCTACATATATTTTATGGAATATCATGGATTCATAAGAAAATCCATGGGGATTTGTCCTACTAATACATCCCTCGCCTAGTGGATAAAAAAAACTTGGAAAACCAAAGGTTAGATTGACCTCAAGTTGGGATCTAAAGGGACATTTATAATGATTCTTTTCCAATCTGTAGGATAGATACCACATCTTTGAAAATGGGCCATATTTCATCAACTCGGCATGGATCCATTTTCTCCCATGGATAGAATGCTTCATTATAGAGAATGAAGATTTCACCATTGCACCTATTTGGATCCACCTATATTATCTTTAGCATGATTTCTGTAGTGATAAAATTTTGGAAGGAATTTAAAATACCCTAGGATACTTTGTGAAGATATTTCATGTTACCAATAAGGGTCACTACACCTCCTATGCTCATATATGTGTATACATGAACCTCCCCAAGGCCCTCATCGATTCAATCAGTCCCACCTATCAAGACAATGTATGGGTTCATGCTCTAGACTATGAGAACATAACCTTTCATTGTCATAGATTTCATGAGCATGGACACCTCTTTAAATATTTTCGCTTGAATTCCCATACATATTAGGTTCATATCACTCCCTCAAGAGACTTTGATGTCTTTGAGAAAATTTAAGAGAGAAGGAAATCTAGAAGAAACTTAGCTACTCCACACCCCAACAACAACATAAAAAAAAGTAATGCCTTTGAAACTCTCTCCAAAAATAATTAAGGAAGGGAAAACAATCCTCACAAGTAAAATTGAGAGTAAATGGTATTAGATGACAACCATTCTTAGGATGGTAATGCTAAGTGTCACAAAACCATGGATCAAGACCATGTATACCTTGTATATGAAGAAGAGGAAATCTAAGAGGATTTACTAAACAACATTAATTTAGGATATGGTGATGAGATAGATATAGGTGAATTATATATTTAATCCATAACAACTTCTTTTGAGAAACAAGACCCAAACTCCATCCCAGAGCATTAATTCTAACTACTAAAAGATGCCCTAGTCTGCAGAAAAATTTACAGAGAATCAAAATCCAAAGGTAATAACTATGTTCCCAATTTAGGAATCAAAATTCATTCCTCTCATTATAACTCTAACCCCCCCAGGCAGGATAAAAAAGAGGCCGTATAAGTAATACACAACTTATACAAGAATTGTGTGAACATGTTCTTAAATTCGGTCATAGTGCCTTGATGAATGACAAATTTACCCCAACGCACCCCCATTTATCATTAATATTGTCTCTTGGAACATCATAGGCCTCAATCGTAAAACCAAACATAGGCCTCTCAAGAAAATAAATCTCAAGGAAAACCCAACCATAGTCATGCTTCAATAAATGAAATGTCTAAATAATCTTTTGTTTTTTCTAGAAAATTGCATATGGTGGGTATCTTAGGCCATTTCTATTTATGTGCAGGGTTCCAAAAGGGGACTTTCTCTCATTTGGAACCTAACATAAGTATCCTTATCTAAATTCTTCTCAACCAAACATACTCTTTCATCTCCCTTACATCTAGTGGACTCTTCATAATTTGACTACGTCACCAATGCCTATGGCTTGCATTTGATGCTAGAAAAAATACACTTCCTTAGCTCTATCCAAAATCTAAAAAACATGATTTTGAATTCTCACTGGGTCATTAGTGGGGACTTCAATATTTTTACTTCCCTTGCTTAAAAAAGGTGTGGCATCAGAATGATATATTGTGAAAATCATCTATACCTTGAGACCATTCAACTTCTCAATATAACAGATATAGAGACATGAAATGGCCGACACACTTGGAACAATCAAAGAAGAGGGAAGCAACAAGTAGCTCCTAGACTAAATCACTTCTTGGTCTATGAAACCCTAATGATAGATGGTATTCACTTATCATCCTCCATTGTCCCATGCGGAGGCTCATATCATTTTCCTATAAAGATAGATATTGACCTCAAGGGAAATCCCATTTATTAGCCTTTCTAATTTAGAATATTCTATCTTGAACACCACAACTTCTAGGAAAACATAAAACAATGATGGAAATAGTTCGACACAAACTCCTTCTCCCCAATGTACAGGGTTCATCAAAATCTTAAGCACATCAAGAAAATACTCAAAATATGGAACAAAGAAGAATTTGGAAATATTGCTAAATTTCAATAGGTGTTGGAAAATCGAATGGAGTAGGTCTAGGAGGTAATGATCCTAAAATGAATAAAATAGAAACTAATAAAGAAGGAAATGCAACTTCAATCCTAGATTGACATCATAAAAAGGAAGGAAGAGTATATTTGTAATAAAAAATCAAGGATCATATGGCTCAAATAGGGTGAAAAGAATTATAAATTCTTTCACTAATCTATAGTGAACAGGTGGCATCATAGTTGCATCACCTCACTAAATGACAACAAAGGTAACCTTTTCAATGAACACGTAGAAATGGAAATAGAATTGGTAAACTTGTTAAAATATTTACTCAGTGATCCTGAAGTGGAATGATGACCTTCAATTCATAAAATCACCTTCCACATACCCCATCTTGTCTCCCCAGAACAAAATAAGGTGTTGATCCATCCCATCTCCCCAGGGGAGGTGGAATAAGTGGCATTTGAAATTCCTAAATAAAAATCACCAAGAATGGATGGATTCACTGTTGATTTATTTCAAGATTTTTGGTCAATCATAAGACTTGATGTGTGGGCCCTAGTTGATGTAAAGTTTTCACAATGAACCTAGCTAGTAGAAAAATCACACAAATCTTGAGAGAGAGAGAACATAATAGAGACAAGATTGAAATAAAGACTAATTTATATTAAATGAATGAGTAAAATGTTAAAATACACATGATATACTCTAGATGTATAATTGAATTTTGCATAGTAGTGATCTAGATAGATCTAGACACTCACTGACATAAATCGAAGGAATTTTCCACTTAGTCCTAGCTAATGGGTGCATGCAATCATCATTTAACTGATTCACACATGTAGAAATGAGAGAAACACATGAAATCAAAATATATTCAACCTATTAGCCACATTCATGAGATATGTGCCCTCCTAGTGAGTAAACGAAGGTGAACATGCAACTGCAGGTGATAAAACTGAGGTTTCCATGCATGAGCAACCTTTACTAGTTTAACTGTGGTGTAATTGACTCTGAACTGAAGAGGGAAGGAACCCTATTTTGTAGGAGGATCCCTAATTTTTAGGGGAATATTCTCAAGAGAAAATATCCTCATCTATGAAAGAACCCTAGGAATTGGACTATCAACCTTAGGAAAAGAATTACCTAGGTGAGTGTGTAATATATCCAACACCCCGACTGAACAATACTAAGGTGTACATGATGAATGGGTCTTGGAAAACAAGTCCATGTTATTTACCCATTATACAATGCATATAAGAATGAAACACTAAAAAAGTAGAGGAAATAGGGAAAAATTGATGGGAAACGCCCCCCCTCAAAGTACAATGCATCAAAAAATGAAGAAGGATGAAAAGAATTTTCTATGAAATTATGACCTTCACTCCTACACGATCACATAGAAGGTGGAACTTCTTCTCATTAAATTTGTTGGTGAATATTTCTACAGTTTGTTTGGTAGATGGACAGTACTACAAATCAATGATCATGTCATGTACATGATATCTAACGTAATGCATATGGATATTGATGTGTTTGTTTTTTGGTTACTGTACTGGGTCTCTACAAAACTTGAGAGTACTTTGATTGTCACACCAAATGAAAGTTGGATGGTGGAACTGGATGCTGATATTAGTGAGGAAGTTATGGATCCAAAGTATCTAAATAGTGATTTTGACCACTCCTCTGTACTTGGCCTCTACTAATGATAGAGATATAGTTGACTTCTTTTTTCTCAACCAATATATGGGAGCGGAACCCAAAATAAGTGTGTACCTAGAATTGAAATTGAAATTTGTGCTATCTACATCCCAATCAAAATCGGTGAATCCCATGATATCCAATGCATAACATGATGCATAGTGGATCCCATAATGACTAGTTCCCCGAACATATCTAAGTATGTTCTTGGAAGCCTTCTATTGTAGCTCATGTGACTCTTGCATGTACCTTGAAAATTCCCCTACGACAGATGAGGTATTTTTCAAGGTGTGAGTGAGATATAGAAGGCTCCCCACAAGATGTCGATACAAGGTGTTTTCCACAACTGGTGTATCCCTTCCAACCTTAAGATGTACTCTAGATAGAAAGGGCATGGATTTTGAATTTGAGTCAATCATGTTGAATCTAACCAAGAGATCTCTGACATACTTAGTCAGAGATATCTTGATTCTTGAAGCATTATGACTAATCTACAACCCAAGGAAATAGTCCAGTGGACCCATGTCCATTATATATAACCTTTCATGAAAAATGTCTTCGACTGCAACAAGTGATAAGGCCAAACTTGCATTGATCAAGAGGTCATCAACATAGATAGCTAAGATAAAGAAGGACCCTAAGGTTCTCAACATGTAGACATTCAGATATGATTTGCATCTAAATTAATGATGAGAAAGAAAGTAGGCATCAATATTTGAATACCATTTTATAGGTTCCTTCTTAACGCCATAGAGTGATGTTTTCAGTCAACACACTAAGGATGAGTTTTGAATGAATCTATCGAGTTGATCCATGTAAATATGCTCTTATGGTTCCTCATGAAGAAAGTAATTATTCACATCCATTTGGTGAAATTGCCACCCCTTGGCTACTATAATGAAAATGTCCAATCATATGGAGTCCATCCTTTCTATTGGAGAAAAGGTCTCATCATATTTTATCACATTGATATGTTGAAAACTTTTTGCAACCAATATTTCCTTTTACCTTCTCACATGTCCATATATTGTCTTCTTGGTCATGTAGGCCTATATACATCCAAAAATATGCCTATATGAAATAAAAAGAGCCAGATCCCAAGTTTTTCTCTATAGGAGAGAATTGTACTCCTCCTGCATAGAGGCTTCCAAGAAGGGATTATGGGTCTGAATCTAGAACCATATAGAAATGAATGGGAATTATTTTTTTGGTAGTTGTGATTGTATTAAGAGTATCCTCAAACTAGAACCTTTTCCTCCTATGATATGTTGGATCCCCGACAAGGTATCCTATTTACTATAAGCTAGTTTGTTCCCTCTTCGACATACATGGTGGATCATCATCTACATGGTCATAATAATAATGCGCATAATATTTTGAATAATGTTTAGAACTAAAATATGAACCATGATTTGAACTATTAGACTCATCATCACTAAGGTCTAGTGCAGAAAGAGGTATTGAGGTCTATGTATGTGGCTCTGATGGTGCATTCAAGGGACTCTCCTCAAACTCAACACTATGCTCAATGATGAGATTCTCCATAGAAGGATCAAGTAACCTATAACTCTTCATTCCATCTGGATATCCCACAAATATGCATGCTATTCTTTGTGAATCTAATGTTTTCCTCCTTCAAAGGGTATGCATGCATGTGATTCAAATATTTGGAAGTGGGTGAATTTCGGTTCGCTACTACTAAATGCTTCAAAGGGACCTCAATCCTTGACAGATCTATGAGGAGATATATTTTTAATATGGTTAGCATAGTTAATTCCATCAACCCAAAGCTTGGGAAATAGAGATATTAATTCCTGTAACATGCAAGTGGCCATCTCCTTGAGGGATATTTTCTTCCACTCAAATATTACATTATATTGCAAAGTGTAAGGTATTGTGTATTTCAACTATATACCTACCTTTGAACAAATATATTGGACATCTCAGTTCACATATTCCTCCAAATTGTCTATGTGGAGGATTTTGATATTTCTTCCATATTAAGTCTCTACATGTATTTTGAAGTCTTTGAGATGCTCAAAAAATTTAGAATTCTACCTAATAAAATATAGTCAAGTGTATCATGATAAATCATCCACAAACTAAAGCACATACCTCTCTTTTCTCATGGATGAATGAGAAAAGGTTCCCATTAAATCATTGTGGATGAGCTCCAAAGGAGAGGAGGCTCTCTAATCCTTCCCTTTGTCAAACTTCTCTTGAGGATGTGATCCAAGTGGATATTGGTGGCCACCCACCTTTTTCGACTAGCTCAAAACAGTTTTCTGGCAATTTTGGCAATTTACTATTTTTAGCAGGTTTAACTTTCGGGGCCATTTTGAGGGCCTAAATGAAGGTTTTTGGATATTGAGGTGCTCAATGATATCCGAAGGCATTTTTTAGCCCCCAAAATGAATCTCCTCGATGATACCTTTCCAACGAGCTATCACACGCCTAAAACGGAGATCGTATGCAAAAGTTACGACCCCGGGAAGTTGATGTACTAACTTACC
>JZKD02S0895540.1:219982-233131 GCA_000966675.3 Picea glauca
CTCTCAAATTCCATCCATCTCTCTCTCTCTTCCCCTAGTCTCTCCCCATATATATAAGCCTCTCTGTGTCTCATTTTTGCGCACTATTTCCATCTCTCTCTCCCTAGTATATTTATTTACCTCTCTCTCTGTAACATCTCCAGGTCTCCACCTGGGAAATGCCACACAAAATTTCTTTTTGATACCATCATTAACGTTTCCAAGAAGGCCTTTGTAAAAAAATTGTACAATATTCCCTGCATAATTACAATTATATAGCTCATAAAGAAAACCCAACCATGCAAAATTCCATGTACATGCATGATAAACTGTATCAAGCATTCTTTAATGAATTGTGCAGACAATTAATTAAAACACATTGGAAAATAATACATTGATCAAGCAGTTAAACATTCAAAGGCATTCGACTTATCTTCAAACAAAGCACCAAATATATACATACCTCTAACGTTCCTCCCAACCATAGATGTTATTATTCAACACTTCCAATAGCAGGTCACCCTCAAAATGAGGCTATGACTATATTGTGGAAAAGGAACTCTCACTAGTCCAAACTAAGATATAAGATCACACAACTCAAGATAATTCCAATGTTACCAACTCTAGTAGTGTTTCCACCTTAAATCCTTTCATTTACCTCATTTTTTCACACCCAAGGAAGTGTACCCCTTCACTACTTAACAATCCTTCAATTGCACCACTTCCATTTTGTACTTCAACAATAGTCTAGTGAGGAAGTCATAGAGATTTGTGGCACTTGGAATAGAAGGCTTCTCTCAAGGAATTTACAAGAACCCATAAGGCTAATACATCGGTAAAATTGTCCCAACAATTCTCCCACTCAAAGAGAAATTATCCATATGCCAAGCAACCTTCTTCTTCACACCCTAACCACCAAGAATTTACAGGGTTACATATCAATTTCCATAGATCTAGTCTTTCCTCGAATTTGATCACCAATAGAGAACATAATACTCTCTCTCTTAGATTAATAGTAGCTCAAATTGTTGACCAATACCCCAAAAAATACTAATACTAAATCTTAAGAATGAATGAAAACAACATGACAAGTGGCATCAAAGTAACCACTTTCTCTCTCTTGGGAACTCATCCCACCTCCAAGGACTTAAGGTAAAAATGAAATATAGACAATTGGATTAGGTTGATGGACAGTTGGTCAGGACTTTTGATTTTCATTGATGTCAGACCTTGGAGAGTGATATTGTAGATTGATGTCAATCCTTAGTGATTGATGTCAATCCCTGGAGAAGTTCGGTAATGAATTCCAATAGCACAAAGGCATGGGTGAGGGACCTTAGCCCATTTGAGGTATAAAGGCATGAACATAGACATGGGTAAGGGGCTCAAGTATGTTTGAGGTATAAAGGCACAAAAATCAATGAATTTACAGCTAAGACTATTCTATATGGATAGTATATGTCTTTCAATTTCTGGTGATATGTGGAACGCCACATAACTCCTCACGGTTAGATCGTTATGGCCATATGAAGTTGGAGAACGCTTGTGAGTTATCTAGAATCCCCAAGAAGGTCGAAGAAGTCAATTATTATCGAATCTCATAGAAGAAGTGTACTAGTCAAATTGATGGTAACTAGGATTTAATCATGGGTATAATTGTTGCATTAAGAAAAGAAATAAAAATAAATTAGTTGCAACAAGAAGTTGTGAGTTTGGTAATTATGGTAAAGTAGTTGGGATGAGAATATTAAATAGTCAAAGTGGTTGACCAAGAAATAAATTAAATAATAAAGTGGTTGCAACAAGAGGTGAGTTAAGGGAAAACAAGTTATGAATTAACTAATTATATAAAACATTAGTTGCAAAAATAAGTTGTGAGTAAGGATAAACTATTTAAATAATAAAGTAGTCAAAGTGGTTGCAAATATAAATGATTTAAATAATAAAGTGGTTGCAACAAGAAGTGGTGAGTTTACTATTTATGGATAAGTAAAAGTGACTGCAAAAGAAATTAATAAAATAGTAATGTTAGTTGCAACTAGGAGTGGAGAACTTACTATTTGTGGAAAGTGGTTAACTTAAGTGGACAAAGTGGCTAGAAGTCGATTATCCCTAAAAGAAGGAAAGTGGGTTAAGTTGGTTAGAAGGTAATCCCTTGAGGAAGCTACATGGAACTATAAATAAGAGAAAAAGGCTCTCCCATTAGCACCTATTGAATATAATTGAATATCTATTTTGTTAAAGGTTATTTGGGCAGGTATTATTGATAGAGAAAAAATTGTTGCAGGAAAAATAGGGTAGAAAAATTGTGGAAGAAAAATCACAGCAGAAAAAGTGTGGTAGAAAAAGTGTGGCAGGAAAAGTGCGGCAAAAAAAGTGCGACATAAAAATTGCAACGGGAAAAGTGTGGCAGGAAATGTGTGCCAGAAAAATTGTGGTAGGAAAAGTGCGGCAAGAAAAGTGTGCAGAAAAAGTGTGGTAGACAAATTGCGGCAGAAAAACTGTCGTAGAAAAAGTGCAAAAGAAAAATCATGGTAGCATAATTGTGGCAACAAAACTACAACAAAAAAACACTACAAGAAGAAAAAGGTATGGTTGTTATATTTGTAGTGTTGAATCTATGAATATGGCTGAGGGTTTTTCTTGTAAATATGTTCGATTTCCTCTTGGAATTTTAGGGCTTGTTGTAGAGTTGATTTGAGGCAGATCTATTGAAGTTTAGTATTGGTTGATGTTTGATGGATTTTGGTTGAGGTATGTTGGTGAAGTTATTGGTACAGATAGAGGTTGTATAACAGTGAGGTTGTAGAAAATGGTTGATCTGAGGATTTATGGTATTTTATTTATGGAGAGTGTTGTGAATTTCTAGAGGTATCTTGTTGGTTATCTTGGTGTATGTTATTGGTAT
Source organism: Picea glauca (assembly GCA_000966675.3). Classification (NCBI taxonomy): domain Eukaryota; kingdom Viridiplantae; phylum Streptophyta; class Pinopsida; order Pinales; family Pinaceae; genus Picea; species Picea glauca. Next base: position 222,870 of record JZKD02S0895540.1, read on the forward strand.
ATGGTAGAGGTATATGATTGGGTACATGGATGAGGTACATACTTGAAGTACATAGTGATCTTGATACATCTTGTTGAGGCATAGTTTTGTTTCTTGTTGATACATAATTGGTACATATTGTTGGTTATCTTTGTATAGTGTTTATGTACATGGTTGATGTACATGATTGATGTGCATTGTTGGCACATGGTTTGAGTGATATTCTTGTGATTTTGGCTATGAGATCTATTCTATCAGATTTAATATATTGAGGAGAATATTGGTACATGTTGTTGGTGTATTTAGTTTTGTTGGTACAGTCAAGGCACATGTACAGGTTGGTTACATGATAATGGTACAAGTTGATTATGGTCAGTGGCATAAATTGGTACAGGTTTTCAATACTATATCTCATAGTGACAACGTGACATTCGTTCCATCATTCTACTTATATTTTAGGGCATTTGGATGGTGCAAGGATAAGTGTTTTTAGCCACCTTCCAGTTGTAGATGAAGAACATAGGGGTTTGTAGCCTCCTGTTGAGATAATTTCCCGCTTCCAAAATCTCCCTCCACTTTTCTACCTTATTATTTTATTTTTCTCTTTCCTTTCCCTCTTCTATACTTACCTATTTTTCCCTTTCTCTTTTTTCCTTCTACTTTCCCTTTCTAGTTCTATACTTAGTTGTTTTTTCAAAACGATGGGTTCTCGGGTTGGCATACTTGAATATCTTCATCTCCATCTATAACCGCACATCACAATTCTAATTGATTGTTCGATCGTCCTATACTTAGTTGATTTTTTGATCATGGATTACCAGGTTGGTGGGGTCAAACTCTCATATTCCATGTTCCGTGATATACATTTTTCATCCAAAATTTATGTGATCTAAATTTTTACCCCTAGACTCCTCGAACTTCCAAGTCCCATTCCTCCTATGACAAGTCTGTTTGACTAGCATGTTATCCTATACTTAGCTAATTCTAAACCCTCTATAGTCACGGGTTCATGTGTTCTCGGGTTCACAAGAGTCTCAAGTCCTATTTTCCTCTCGTCAGTGCCTGTCATCCTCACGCTCTTCCCAATGCACATTTAGTATGCTTTTAATGGTAACAACACATCATGAAATATTGTAAATATTGTTATTAGTAAGTGAAGGGCTCGAGGGGATCTCCTATTAAAATGCATTAAACTAGGATTTACAAAGGATTATATTATCCCTCTCAAGCGTTCATTTTAAACATTATCTGGAGCAAAGGAACATTATCGTCAACTTATGGAAGCAACTCGACAACAGTTCTATGGAGATACATTGAAAAGTTTCGGGTGAGAAGATCATAGTTTTCAGTGGTCCATAGAATATTCCTACTACTCATCCCCTTCTGTCCAAAAGAAAGTAATACGGACTTAAGGAATTATGTGCATGGGTTGTGTCCCTAAATTCTTTGAATGTAAGGAGTTGGTCACCTAGTGCGCCAAGATATATATTCCAAGCTAGTAGACCATTTAGTTGCGAGACCACTCCCCTATCTCTTTGTCGCCTCACGTATTTCATATGATGTTGAGACTTCTTGAGCCAATGCTTACCTTCAAAGGAAAATATTGCAGAGAATTATTAAAGGAGAATGAAAATGGATTATAGATCTTACTTTAATTCCCAGAGAACCCAATGAACGTCCCTATGGACATCATGAGAGCGTAGGTTACCTCATTCAAAAATCCTTTCTGGGAAATTGCTTTTCTTTTTAGGAGGATCAAATGACAAGAAACTACATCCAACATATCCCACGCGATTCTTTACATTCTATATTTTACAGTCAAAGAATAGGCCATCTTTGATTGGGGAAAGTTGATTTCCATTGAAATCTCCTCCCAATTATCTCAATGCAAGAAGGAGAAGAAATTGTTTATGTCATCCTATTTAGTTTTTGTGATAAGACATTGTTGTCAGTTCCTGATATTATCTGTGTGTAAGAAGGTAAACTATGAATTCGATCTCGTAACCTTCTAGTATAAAAAATTATGGAGGCACAAGGCCTCCCAACATTTTTATGAATCTTTTAATGATTTTTTCTCAGTTTTGAAAGGTTTGTTGTTTGGAAAGGACACGCTCCAGATGTCTTACCAAGAGAGTAAGTTTCTAGATAGGAAGGGGACAGTATAAAAAATGGATAATTATAATGTCAAAAGGATTTTTGGTTCAAAGAAAAATCCTTCCCTCCTTCCATGCCACGTATCTGAAAAAATGTTTGTTACTGAAATAGCAAGGAAGTACAACTATTGGTTTCATTCTTTCCATGAAAAGAGAAAAAACAGTTCATACCTCTGCCTTGGAAAGTTGGGGACATCAGATTAATAAATATGAACAATATTGATGAATTTGCAAGCCATTTCCAAATCCTAAACCTAAGATATGTTGAAAGGGTAAAAGGGTTTGAACCTAGCAGAATTTTTGTATAACATCTACAGGCAGTTAGTTTCAAAAATTCTTTTATTAATGGTATTCTGAATGAAGACATAGATAATGTCTTAGGAACTCTTGCTTGTGACACGGGTGAGTTGGAGACGATTGTCAACACCAATGAGTCGTAAAAAAAAAAAGGAAAATGTATGGGAGATAAGAGGGCCCAATCCCCAACTGTCGCTCCAAAGAGTAAAACATCTTGGAGCAATTCTTTGATGACCCACCAAATTAATAAGGTAACCCACAATTCTTCAGGTGTAGGAGGAGATAAGAACCTGGAAAATTGAAATCTCCCACAATCTTCCCTTGAGGAAAAAAAGAAAAATCATTGTGCACGAAGAGGAGGGACCTCAAGGCGAAAGTGACATCCACGACCTCTCCCCCGAGGATATGGAACTCAAGATTGGCATTGAAAAGGTGGTCCCCAATGTTGATCATCCAAAGAACATGACTCACCACAATCCTCTGATGGAAATAATTGAGAGCGGGACCTTTGATGAAGAAGATTCTTTTGTATTTTAGAGCATTTTGTTTTAGAGTGACTCCAAAAATTTAATTATTGAGAAAAGAGATATAAAGAATAAAAAGTAGAAATCTCATTCAGATATCACTGTAACATCTCCGACCATCCATGTCAGCCATGATACAACAAAGAATACTCTTGTACTCTCTCTGAAACATACTCTAACATACCCAAAAACCAATTGGGCTATAACACATGATTTTTCTAACTGCGTGAATTTAAAATACATATGCACATAACTCCTATGGAAGTGTTACATATATAATGTAAATAGAAAAATACATTATGTAAATGCACAGATTCACACTAAAATAATAGTAAACATAGACATGAAACATATAGAGGAAATACCCATAACATTCAGACAGATATAAACACACATAAGATAAACCCATAAATATAAGCACATAAATAACAATGTAGCATGTAAATTTATCAACCAATTGGCACTCATATTGGTAAGAATGTCACAAAATGTGTGCATACCTTCCATGAACCTCCCAGCCTTAGAACTTATTGTTCATCACTCTCAACAGTGAGTCACCCCTGAGCTGGGACTAAACTCCACCCGAGTAAAGGGATTCCTAACCAGGCTAAAGACTCATAGACAGGAGGAAGGACTCTGTCTCAGGTACCAAATCAAACTAACAACCCACAGTCCCTCATTCCCCACATGCTTGTCCCACCCAGGAAGTGTGCCCCTTCTCTGCTCAATAGTCCTTTGGCTTCCCCACTTCCTTTCTGGGCTTCAACAACAGGCCAGACAGGAAGTCTCATAACACTGTAGCTCCAATTCAACACCTTCAAGAAATCAATCTCCAATAATTCTCTCACCGAAAGAATTGCTCATGGGCCTGACAACCTGCTTCTTCAGTCCAGGTCCTAAGCTAACCAGACACACCAACACAAATGGCTATGGATACGAGTTCATGTACAGTCATGAAGATACAAAGGATAGCTCAATGGGTGTGAATACTCATTGATGATTGACTATATGACTGAATGATGGAAGGAATGATGGAAAATGTGATAGAAATGACGTAAGTCCCAACAATATGTATGCATGTTCCCAACTTGACACTTGTCATGTTCGAAGCTACTTTGGCCCACTTGTCCCTAAGATTAGAACTTAGGATAAAATAATTATCTATACTTTATATTTAAGAAATATTAATATAATATTCATTTTTGGCTTAAGCTCCCTATCTTATCCCCTTTCATTAACTTATCCCCTCCCTTTCCCTAACCAGTGGAGTTTAGTCCCCCATCTCTTTTATCATGGTTGGTCTGCACACATAGATGTATTTTATATTAAATATGAGACATATACAAAAATAGGCACACTGGCCTTTAACTTCTAGGTTGTTCAACCTAATCAAAACATAAGCATACTAGCTTATAATAACTGGCTCACCATCCTATAAAACATAACATATACAGAAGGCATGTTCGCCTCACAATCATGCACACTTAAGATCTTTCGTGTGGCATACTGGAATGTGCACACTTCATCATTACACTACGCAATATATGCACACACTATGCTATGAAATGTGTGTACATAATGATATCAAAACACCTCACCAGCTTAAGTACATTTTCATCTATATTACAATTGGGTGTGGCCTAGGGATATTGTAATCCCCTCCCCTTATTTATGCACTATCCTCGGTTCATCATGTACCCATGTACAACAAAATTTCAAAAATCCTCAAAAAGATGTAGATATTCTTCCCGCATTGCATCCTCATGCTCCCAAGTAGCGTCCTCAGGACCGTACCAAGTCCATTGGACCTTTACAAGCCCCATGGCTCGGTTTCAAAGCTGTTTGATTTTTCGGTCCATAATGCGTACCGGATGCACTTGAAAAGTGCCTTCTTGCTCCACCTGAAATACATTCCGATCAATAACATGATTAGCATCACATATATATTTTTTTAGCAATGATACATGGAATACATTATTAATAGAAATAGATGCAGGAAATGAAATCATAAAACAAACTGGACCAATCCTCTCTAGGATTTCAAATGGCCCACAATAGTGAGCTGCCAACTTTGAACAATTTCCCAACTTCAGGGAACTATTGTTGGCCTTCACTTTCAAGAATACATGGTCACCCACTTTAAATTCCCTGTGAGTTCTGCCATTACCAAGATATATTTTCTACCTGTCTTGGGAAACCTTTAAACTTTTCTTTATTTTTATCATTTTCTCCTCCATTTCCCTAAGCAAGTTTGGCCCAACCACTTCTTTTTCTGTAGGGTTATCCCAACTTACTGGTGTGTTTCACTTTCTTCCATAAAGTGCCTCAAATGGGCTCATCTTTAGAGATGCTTGGTATCCATTGTTATAAGAAAACTCTACCAAGTGTAGGTAGTCTTCCCATTTGGATGGTTTATCCATCACATACATTCTTAACATGTCCTCAATCACTTGATTCACCCTCTCTATTTTTCCATCCGATTCTAGATGATAAGATGTACTGAAATTCAAATTTGTTCCAAATCCATTAAATAATCATTTCCAAAGTTTTGAGGTAAATTTTGGATCTCTGTCAATCAAAATTTTCTTGGGTATACCATGTAATCTAGCAATTTCTCTCATATAAATATCAACAATGTTCATTGCCTTGTGAGTGAGCTTAACTGGAATAAAATGGGTAGCTTTAGTAACCTTATCCACCACCACCATGATAGAATCATGTTGCTTGTTTGTTCTTGGTAGTTTGGTAATTAAATCCATTGTTACAACTTCCCATTTCCACTCAGGAATGGGTAATGGATGTAGAAAACCAACTACATTTCTATGCTCAACCTTTACCTTTTGACATTCCAAAAATCTGGCAATAAAATCAACAACTTCTTTCTTCATGCCTAGCCAATAATATTGGCTCTTGATAGCTGCAATAGTTTTCTAATATCCTAGGTGCCCAGCATAAGGCACATTATGCATTTCACTCAATATCATATTTTTCAATTCATTAGAATTTGGTACATAAACTCTGCCCCTGTACATGAGAATTCCATCATTATTTAGCTTGTATTCCTCAATTTTCTGCTGCAAAAACCTTCTTGTAATTTTGTCACTAATTTCTTGTAATGCAAATCTAATTTGGCAGCCTTTATAATTATGTCTTTCAAATATGATTGGTACATGTTAATGCATGTAGCATGCATTTGATGCACTCTTCTCCTGAGTGCATCAACCACTTTGATATCTTTTCCCTTGATATTCTTTATATCAAATTCATACTCACTTAAATATTATAACCATCTGCTTTGCCTAGAATTTAGAGTTGGTTAATCAAATAAATATTTCAGACCATTATGGTCTGTTCTTATCTCAATGTAGGGACCATACTTAATTAAATCCAAAATTTAGTACATCTATATAATTCCTTTCTCATGCATAAATAATTCATTCACCATCATATAAGCATAAATATTCAGCAGAATTTAACATTTATCTACAACATGAAAATAACTTAGCAATTCATAAATAAAATACCTACTTCTGATGCTAATTCTTGCCGATATAGTTTTCCTTTCCCTGCTGCCTTGCCTAGCCTGATGCACTGACCAACTCTTCCCAAACTGACTAACCAAAAGGAATCCTGGCCCTCATGACCAAAACCCCCAGCAACCCGATGCCGCCTGCAATGATTCACCCAAAAACCAAACTGCTCAAACCAGCCAATATCCCACAGAAAAATATGTCACAGAAAATCCTCATGTCGTCCAAATGTGCTCCCTCAAAATGCTTCCTCCCCAAAATAATCCTCCTCTTTCCCGTAGGACTCCCGTCATATTCCCCCTTCACCAACTCTCCTCCCCCTCATTAATTTCCTTATCTCCTCCTTTATTACCTTATCCCCTTCTTTATTATCTTATCCCCCTTCTTTATTATCTTATCCCCTCCATTTAATGTTTCTTCCCCCCCCTTTCATACGTAAGTCTTTTATTAAATAAACTAAAATTATTAAGCCTCTTTAATTCATTACTCAAATATTTAATGAGTCTATTAATTAATTAATTAATCATCGTCAGGTATGAACAATTAATTAATTAATTAATATTATTAAGAAAGAATTATTGTTTAACTCAACATATTAGGACAGTCAGATTATCAAATTAATTAAAATTAAAAATCGCTATGCATCTATTTAACCAAGGTTGTTATATACACTCACCCTTCAGGAAACTTCATCCCAAAGTTAAGGTATCTCATGGTACAAAGGAAAATAAACATGGTTCACACATTCATAACATTTAACCAACACTATTAGTAAGTAGTCACGAAAACTCATACATACTAGTGTACATGTACAAGAAATGAATGTGTAGCTAGTACATACAAGTCTTGTGCATGTACTAATAATCAATAACTATCACCCTTTAGTAATTTATGTATGCATCCAATCCAATCAACAAGACTAGTCTTTTATAAAAGACAATAAACCAATCAAATGTTTGAGAAATCCTTTAATTACAATTATCCAGTTCAACAATTTTATTTAGACAATTGTGGTTGAGTTACATAATTATGAATATTCATATATACATATTTTCTTTTTAGAAGGAAAAACATTAAATTTCACCATCAGACAAATATCCATACTTTCGCAGCTATTTCTACTCATCCTTCCTCCCTAACCTACTTCCATCTCCATTCCTATCCTTCCTCTGCTGGACTATCTTGGAGCTTCAACTATATTGACATAACTCCAAATAGAACCCGTAAGCAGAAGTGTCACTATCTCGACCAAGTTTCCCCAGCAGGAAACTGATAGTCATCATCACATGTCTTGGGGAGCGTGAGATAACACCATCCTCCCATGACTTCATGTTTCAGAGAATACACGGTGGGAAATGCCTCCACCCCTCCTAATCATAACTAGGGTCCACACCCTACAATGGAATATACAGTGGCACCATGTTGCTGGGAGTTTTTTCATCGTTTATTTAGTTTTGGGCAGTCTCATCACCTAAAATCCTGCACTAGACAACATATCGTAGAAATGAATCCAAACCAATATAATTTCACATACAAATATTCATACCATAATGTTTCTCGGCTAGTGGTCATGACGTTCACTTTCATCATTATCATCCCTTGGCTATCTCATAGCCCATGACCTGCAGATTAGTTTGTAACACAAACTCATACATTTCTATGTATTATCATCATGTAATTGCATACAATCATTATTTCAATTTGGTATCGATGTACCAACAACTTAACATAAAAGTTTTCAAGTTAGAAATAGATCTCATGATATCACATAATTCAATTTCGACACCCCTTCATAAAATTTTCATTTATCAAATAGATTGCATCATATCCAACACCATTCTACAAGCATTTAAACCTTCATAGGATTCACATTCACACATTATGTCACATCATATTCATTGTCATTAATAACACTTAAACATTCATAAATTTACATTCACATAGTAGATCACATTATATCCATGATCATCAATATCATTTAAACATTCATAAAATTTTACATTCTCACAATATATCGCATCATAACCATCATTATTCAAATAGATATAACATTCATAAAGGTTCATACATCTTAAAAGTTTAAGTGTATCATTCAATGGTTTCTCTGAAAAAAATAGAAAATAAAAGTATGTAGGCCTCAGGTAATCCTGCCTGTCTAAGTCAAAAGGTGGTGTTACATACACCCCACCTCCAAGAAACATATTCTTGAAGTGGTAAAAAAAGTGAGGGATAGTCTCATCGTAGTGTCTTAGCGTCTTCCCAGGTAGAAGATCCTGGACTATACTTGTCCCATTGGACCTTAACTTGGTCTACCAGATAGTTCCTGAGCTGTCGAACTCTACGGTCCAATATGCATAATGGTTCTACCATGAGAGTTTCGACGTATGATACCTGCAATTCCCTCCAATTTAGTTTATGTGATTCATCAGCAACATAATGACATAAAACAGATACATGAAATACATTATGAGTTTTATGCAAGTGGGGTGTTAGTACGAGACAATAGGCAACAGGTCCAATTTTCTCTTGTATTCTAAACGATCCTATAAATCGAGGTGACAACTATTTCCCCTTCCTGAACCATATCATACTCTTATTAGGCCTGATACGAATGAAAACCTGGTCTCCCACTTCATAACTTTGGTCAGTCCTGTGTGCATCCGCATAACTTTTCTACCTATCTTGTGCTTCCTTTAGTCTCTGCCTAATCTAAATCACCTATTCCTCCATCTCTTGAATCAATTTTGGCCCAACTATTACTCAGTATTCTAGTCTATCCCAACTCAACGACATTCTGCATGGAATTCCATACAGAGTTTCGTAGGGTGGCATCCCGATTGAGCTATGAAAATTGTTATTATAGGAAAACTCTACCAAAGGTAGGTACTTCTCCCACTAGATTTGATTATCCATGACATACATCCTGAGCATTTATTCCATGACTTGATTTACCCTCTCGGTTTACCCATCTGTTTTAGGATGATAAGTTGTGCTTAGGTTCAACTGAGTCCCCAATGTTGACTGCAAACTTGTCCAAAACCTAGAAGTGAATCTGGAGTCCCTATCTGAAATGATCTTCCTAGGTATCCCATGCAAATGGATAACCTCTCTTAAAAACACATGTGCCACATCAGTGACATTGTAAGTGTCTCTAACCGGAATAAAATGCACACTCTTGGTTAACTTATCCACTATCACAAGAATGTCATTGTGTCAATGAGATGTGAGCGACAACCGCACAACAAAATCCATAGAAATGACTTCCCATTTGGACATAGGAACATCATGTGGTTATAGGAGGCCTACTGGGTGATGGTGGTTGTCTTTCACTTGTTGACACTCTGTAATGTCCCCACATTGGGACATCATCACAAGGCAAAGACTTATGATGACCAGAGTAGCCAGATGGATGTTATAGCAAGTACATGGGTATTTAAGAGGCATTGTGGGGTCCAGTTGGCATTTATCATCATATTCCATCATTATGAGTCATTCCGCACAGGTTGGCTTTGGTTTCGTTTCATTCCAACGATTTCCATGATTTTGACTATTTTGAGATATAAGTTAATTAAAATCACTGAAGATGGTATTTTGGGCGCATTACTTGGAAGAACCTCTTAGTGTAATAGCTCATTGGAATCAAGAGGAGAAACACTACAGGATGGGGTGGCTAGAAGAGACTTTTAGTGGCCAGGGAAGAGAAAAGGAGAGATAAGGACATTTTCAGAGGTAAAAAGGTTAATTAATTAATTAAAGTGATTTAATTAATTAATTAATTA
>JZKD02S0895540.1:233181-246312 GCA_000966675.3 Picea glauca
GTTAATTAATTAATTAAAGTGATTTAATTAATTAATTAATTATTAATAAAATGAAAGTCACTTTGGAGGGACAAGGTGAGCCAAAAAGTATAAAAGGAAGGCAAGGGCCTCTACTAATCATTCATGTATGTTTATCAGTTTGATATCTGGCTTTAGCTAGTGAGCTCATCTCTTGGGGGTTTTGAGGGTTTTGACATAACAAACCCTAGAGGACGATTCAGTGGTGAAAGATTCCACCTATCTTGTCCCATGCTTGATCTCAGAGGTGCAATACTCTCCCACGCCATTCTAGTTCCATATATACTCATTTGTGGGAGGATTCTACATCAGTTTCATGTGCAGATAGAGAGAGGGTGCACCAGTTGAGGGATTCTAGCAAGAGAGGTGCACCATCTTTGGAGAGAGATTCATTGTAGGAGATTGGCAGGGCTGTTGAGGATTCTATCACTTGGGTTTTCATTGTAGGGCCTTGGACATTAGATCTAGTTTTTTCTGAGACATTTTTATGGCTCAGATTATTTCTTGAGCAGTGTGGCTAATTGAAGAGAAGGAGGGCATTTTTGAGATCCAAATCTAGTCCGTTTGGAGGGGTTACACTTCAGATCTGACCCTGAGACTTCACCTAGTGACTTGCAGTGTTCCGATATATATTTATGGAGAGTTTCAGAGCATTTGGACGCCTCCTTCAGTAGGGATGAATTATCTAGGGTTTCAGTCATCTAGTGGGGTGCACCATTCAGTGGGGGATTTCAGATCTATAGAGATTTAGAGGGATCTTGGATATTCGGGCACCTGGGTTGTTCTTACCATCACCTGATCTATGAGTTGGCATATTTCTTAGGGTGATTGGACACTTTTGGTAGTAGGGTCGAGTTATTGAGGGTTTCAGTCTTCTATTGGAGCGTGGCATTCTTTAGCTGGAGAGTTTGGCATTTAGATATGCTTGTATTGATATTCATTTCTTATTTAGCCTTTGGAGGCATATTTTTTGTTAGCAAGAGCATTTTGTAGCAGCTCTTATCTATTGTCTATATTCTTGGCCATTTGTTGAGTATTCTTGATCGGCATCTTCCTTGTAGCAGGTTTCTCTATTTTATGAATAAAGAAGAATTGAGATGTTTTGGCTTGTCTATCTTATTGCATATGGTTGAGGTATGTTCCATGGTTATCTCTTTCTGTTATTTGTTGCATACACACATATAAACACATCTAAAAAGTAGATCAGAAAAGTGTTTGACGAAATACCACAACAAGGAAAAAGTTTTAAAAAGACACCAAAATAGTGATGATCCTTGCATAATGTCTTGGGATCATTACAATGGTATCAAAGCTTAAATCCTACAAACCTGAGGGGTCTTTCATAGGGATAAATGGATTTTTGGAAGGAAATGGAGATTGTTAATAAGATTGAGGAGTGTGAGAGGGAATATGAAACCCTCAATAATTTCAAAGGGATCATAACATTCGAATGGTTCCTATCCTATAAAAATCCTAGTTGGAACAAGAAGAAGATTGCACGTTGGCTTAAGAAGAGGGAGGAAATCAGAGCAACCCTTTGGGGTAACCCCACACCCATTAGGAGAACGCAACTTTGCTACAGTTGCAAGGTGCCTTGGGAACCAGATCATAGGTGTAGGGGTAAGGGTAAGAAGCACATTATTGAGGCACACCATGATAGTGATGATGGGGTGTGTGTGGATGGAGCGACAGATGTTGATTTAGAGCAGTCGGATGATGACAGTGACTCTTGCACATGGGCTAGTGATAATGACTCTACCTCAAAGTATAGTGATGATGACTCTTGCATAGGAGCTAGTGATGCTTGCATGCTCGAGGAGGATGATGACCCTTATGTAGTGGATAGGCAGCTGGATGGATAGGACGATGGCACTAGTGTCTCAATAGACATATCACATACCATTGATGACCTTACGACTCAGCAGAGTGGTGACACTAGTGAGGAGTCACACCTATTATCACTTAGAGATGATGAGCTACCTATGAGGGTCATGACACATATGACACCTATTCAGACACCCATGATAGCCACATCACATGAGGAGATCAGTGGCACATTAGGTATGATGGATGAGGCTAGTGTGAGGGATACACACCATGGATAAGAAAACCCACAAATCCAGGAGGAGGTACAGGACATACATGCAGTTGACCCCACACATACAGGTCAGTCAGAGGAGATGGAGTCACAACTATTGGAGACTCTAGTGGTTGAGTAGATGGAAGAGGTTGATAGGTGGATGGAGCACTTACTTCTAGGATCAGATTGCATGGATGAGGGTGCACTCTTTGGCAGTCAGGATGATGATAGCATGTGTTTGGATACAACTATATGGGATCCAGGCATAGATAATAGTAGCAGTTTGAGTACACAGGAGGATACAGCTGCTCATACATGATATAGTGTGAGTCAGGGGGAGATGACATCTAGTGATGGGATGCAGTGGCATACATGAGTACCTAGTGGCACAATAGACAACAGGAAATTCATCATTTTATCTTCTGCAGAGAGTTTTGTTAGTGATGGCACTAGCAATGAGAGACATGAGGGGGTACCCCAGCATGACTGTGATCAGGAGTCACACCACTTAGTAGTATAGTTGGGATTTAGTGAGGCTATGATCAGGGAAACCACTAGATGTATTGATGACATGCATGCAGTGATGGCATATTATAGTTGGAGAGCATCAGTGGTACAAGGTAGCTCAGATGGAGGATTTTCCATGGATGATTTTCACACTCTCCGAGAGAGAGTATCTATGATGAGGACTGACTACCAGTAGTTGTTGACAGACAAGGATTATCCACTGAGGGTTGGTGAGATGTATCATGAGGCTCTAAGGGAGTAGGAGTTGGAGAGCACTCAGGGATTCTTGAGAGGCACACAAACCACCCTTCAAGAGTCAGAGTCTAGGACATATGAGTCTCCTGAGGAGATCCATTAGAGATCCACTTCATTTGTCTTAGTGGACACTCAGATGTATCAGTCAGTCACGTTGACAAAGGATGTTGATGATCTAGCAAAGGAACACCAGTTGATGGGGGACACTTCCATTTGTGTCTTGGGAGTGGTTGATCTAAATATAGGGATTGATCCAGTCGTACGCCTAGGATCTATGATGCAACATGAGTTTGTAGGAGATGACAGGAGTACGCCAGAGCATACAGTGATGAGGGATAGCTCACAGAAACATGTTGAGATGTATGGTGGGATTCAGAGGGGTTTATTGTCGGGTAGGGAGGAGACACACTTAGGGGAGCATGCAGGTGCCACTACTTTGCAGCAACATATGATTTTGAGACCTCACCTTCACCATTTTAGCAGCTACCTAGGTGAGGGGAGATGGAGAGTGGTTTGACAGTAGTTGGAGGAGTTGCTTCTGATTGTACCTGATGATTGGGGTTTAGTGATAACTACAGGCGAGCAGTTATTATGGATATCGATGGATGAGCTTCTGGTCGAATCCTTGGGATTGACCAAAGCATGTGACGCCTTTCAGTCCTACAATCAGCTACAGATGTTTCTATTAGCCCGTCCTGACACTTTTATCATAGACAACAACATAAGGAGGGATAGGTCGTGGCTGAGGGCATGGAGAGTGAGTAGGTTGAGACTTCATGATAGGAGTACTTTTACAGCATATAGTGGGTCATAGGTGGACCATGTTAGACAGACAGTTGAGACTTAGTGCGTGATGGTGAGCATCATAGACCAAGTGATGACAGATGAGCATAGAGGGATTCTGACAGTGATTAGCTTCACACAGAAGCAATTAGATGACATTGGAAGTGATAAACCTCTAATCTTGCCATGGGACCCAAAAGTCTGTTTTGTTAGCACAATTCTCATGTTGACCCAGGTTGCACTAAAGAGCCACACATTCCACCTTGGTTTGGTTGGGAGTGGCTCTACAAGTACTTGTCTTATGGGACGAGACCCTTCCTTTCATGTGATCATCATGATAGGGCATGGAGATGTTTGGATAGGTGCTTCTTCTACAGATATTCCTTTACAGATACAGTTTTTGGACAGCAGGTCCGGTGGTCACAGGTGTTTCATCTTGAGGACCCAGGAGAGGAGGATTCAGGATGTATGCAGGGGGCTGACAGTCATGATCAGAGTAGTGCAGTGTCATCATGAGAATATTTGACAGAGGTTGGCATGGGACCCGGATATTACAAGATTGAGCAGTTCATTAACCAACAGGGGAGAGTGGACCATTGCAGGGGAAAGTTATTCTAACTTTCCATTGATCTTCAGTGTCGAGAGGAGTGCATCACTTGTGGGTTCCCCACGGAGGTCTTGCATCACCTCAGTCGGACATCAACATGTGCAGTTGATGGAGGTCGTGTGGATATTGGTAGAGATTTGGAGGATGGAATCATTCTAAGATGAGGTCATGTGTCATATGCAGGAGGTTCACAGGGTTGATATCTTTTAGGACTATGCTTCTCAGAGTATTGCAGTTCACTTCCTGATATGGGATCCAGGGGGTGGAGTGCACTATTGTTTGTCTTTCAAGGGGTTATATTGTGTATCCCACAAGTGGACATGGGATACTAGCATTTTAGATGAGTGTATTTGGCTATTGCTTGAGGACAAGCAATTTTCTAGCAAGAAGGACTGTAATGTCCCCACTTTGGGACATCATCACAGGGCAGAGACTTATGATTACCAAAGTAGCCAGATGGATGTTATAGAAAGTATAGGGGTATTTGAGAGGCATTGTGGGGTCCAATTGGAATTTATCATCATATTCCATCATTATGAGCCATTCCGCACAGGTTGTCTTTGGTTTCATTCCATTCTGACGACTTCCATGATTTTGACTATTTTGAGCTATAAGTTAATTAAAATCACTGAAGAGGGCATTTTGGGTACATTGCTTGGAGGAACCTCTCAGTGTAATAGCTCATTGGAATTGGGAGGAGCAACACTATAGGATCGGATGGCTAGAAGTGACTTTCAGTGGCCAGGGAATCCACAAGGAGAGATAAGGAGATTTTCAGAGGTAAAAAGGTTAATTAATTACTTAAAGTCATTTAATTAATTAATTAAATATTAATAAAATGAAAGTCACTTTGGAGGGACAAGGTGAGCCAAAAAGTATAAAAGGAAGGCAAGGGCCTCTACTCATCATTCATGTATGTTTATCAATTTGATATCTGGCTTTAGCTAGTGAGCCCATCTATTGGGGGTTTTGAGGGTTTTGACATAGCAAACCCTAGAGGACGATTCAGTGGTGAAAGATTCCACCTATCTTGTCCCAAGATTGGTCTCGGAGGTGAAATAATCTCCCACACCATTCTAGTTCCAGATCTACTCTATTGCAGGAGGATTCTACATCAGTTTCATGTGCAGATAGAGAGAGGGTCCACCAGTTGAGGGATTCCAGCAAGAGGGGCGCACCATCTTTGGATAGAGATTCGTTGTAGGATATTGGCAAGGCCGTTGAGGATTCTATCACTTGGGTTTTCATTGTAGGGAATTGGACATCATATGTGGTGCTTTCTGAGACAATTTTATGGCTCAGATTATTTCTTGAGCAGTGGGGCGAATTGAAGAGAAGGAGGGCATTTTTGAGATCCAGATCTAGTCCGTTTGGAGGGGTTACACTTCAGATCTGACCCTGATACTTCAACTATTGAATTGTAGTGTCCCAATATATATTTATGCAGAGTTTCAGAGCATTTGGAGGCCTCCTTTATCAGGGCCGAATTATCTAGGGTTTCAGTCATCCAGTGGGGTGCACCATTCAGTGGGGGATTTCAGATCTACAGATATTGAGAGGGATCTTGGAGATTCTGGCACCTGGGTTGTTCTTACCTTCACCCGATCTATTAGTTGGCATATTTCTTAGGGTGATTGGACACTTTTGGCAACAGGACCGAGTTATTGAGGGTTTCAGTCTTCTATTGAAGCGTGGCATTCTTTAGCTGGAGATTTTGGCATTCATATCTACTTGTACTGATCTGCATTTCTTATTTATCCTTTGGAGGCATATTTTGTATTAGAGGGAGAATTTTGTAGCAGCTCTTATCTATTGTCTATCTTCTTGGCCATCTGTTGAGCATTCATATCGGCATCTTCATTGTAGGAGGTTTCTCTATTTTATGAATAAAGAAGAATTGAGATGTTTTGGCTTGTCTATCTTATTGCATATGGTTGAGGTATGTTCCATGGTTATATCTTTCTATTATTTGCTGCATACACACATATAAACACATCTAAAAGGTAGATCAACAAAGTTTTTGATGAAATACCACAACCAGGAATTTTTTTTAGAAAGACACCAAAATAGTGATGATCCTTGCATAATGGCTTGGGATCATTACACACTGTAGGCACTTGGCAACAAAATGAACTACATCGTGCTTCATGTCTACCCAAAATAAAATCTTCCTCATGTATGCGTGCTATCTTCTTTAGACCCAGATGTGCAGAATAAAGTGCTCTATGGGCTTCCTTCAGTATGATTCTT
This sequence comes from Picea glauca, assembly GCA_000966675.3. Lineage (NCBI taxonomy): Eukaryota > Viridiplantae > Streptophyta > Pinopsida > Pinales > Pinaceae > Picea > Picea glauca. Next base: position 239,682 of record JZKD02S0895540.1, read on the forward strand.
CGAATATCCCCATCTTCAGGGATGTACATCCTTCCTCGATATATTAACAGTTCATCTACTTCCAGACTATATCCTTCATACTTTGGATCTAATCGCCTCCCACTCTGGAGTTTCGAAGTAACCATTAAATACCAACTGTCTCCTTGGAGTTGTGTCAACACATGTTCCCTCAGATTGACCTTTAAGGGTACCAAGGAGAAGATACGTGGTCTCCTACTCAAGGCATTTGTGACCACATTTTTCGTCCCCTTGATGTACAAAATACCAAAATCATACTCACTCATAAACTCACTCCACCACCTTTGCTAAGCATTCAGATCCCTTTGAGTGAAGAGATGTTTTAAACTTTGATGGTCCATTTTGAGCTCAAAGTTTCACCCCACAAGATAGTGCCTTCAAAGTTTCAGAGCTAGCATTACAGCTGCCATCTCTAAATCATGAGTAGCATAAATCTCTTTTTGTTTCTTCAAATTCCTTGATGCATAAGATATCACTCCTCCATCCTGCATTAGTACGGCCCCCAACCCTTTCCTTGAGGCATCCATGCAGACTATGAAGTCCTTTTCCATATCCGACACTCATAGAATTGGTGCACTAGTTAGTAACCTCTTAAGCTCAATGAATGCACTATCACATTCTTCTTTCCATTCATACCTAAGCCCCTTGCATTGCAAAGTGGTGATGGGTTTCACTATTTTGGAGAATCCTTCCATAAATCTTCGATAATAACTTGCTAGTCCCATGAAGCTTTTCACCTCATGGGCATTTTTCGGCACTGGACACTCCATAATGGCCTTTACCTTTTCTGGGTCCACAGAGATTCCTTCGTCGGAAATGATATGACCTAAATAATGGATTTCTTTCTGGAAGAATGAGCACTTTGACAACTTCCTATACAATTTGTTCACCCCAAGGAAAGACAACACTACTTGTAGGTGTTCCTCATGTTCTATTTCATTCTTGGAATAGATGAGGATGTCATCTAGAAAGACTTGTACAAAACGGTCTAATTACTTCCATAATACGTCGTTCATGAGGCTCATGAATACTGTTGGTGCATTGGTCAATCTGAAAGGTACTATGAAAAACTTTTAATGTCCAAACTGAGTTCGAAAGGCAGCTTTTGGGATATCATCTTCCTTAATCCTTAACTGATGATACCTTGATCACAAATCGATATTTGGGAATACCGCTACTCCTTTCATCTAATCAAAGAGGTCATCTATTCGTGACATTGGGTACCTATTTTTCACTGTAGCATGATTCAAGTCCCTGTAGTCTATACATAGTCGTAAGGATCCATCCTTCTTCTTTACAAAAGTTATTGGTGCACCCCAAGGTGAGACACTGGGCCGTATTAGCCAAAAGTCTAACAACTCCTTCAACTACATTGGCAACTCACAAAGTTCTGGCACTGTCATCTGACACGGGGTCTTGGAAATTGGTTCTACACCAGGTTTTAGCTCAATAGTAAAATCAAGCTCCCTCTCAGGAGGTAACCCTGGTAACTCGTTCAGAAAAACATCCTTAAATTTTGACAATACCGGGTACTGATCTAATAAGGGTCCCTTCCTTTCATTCACTACCTCCACTACATATAATCAACACCCTTGTGTCAAGCATCGCTTAACCTTCATAGTTGAGATAAAGCGTAATGACACTTTTCTTCATACACCCTGGATCTCTACTGGCCTTCCTTCGTTGTCGACACAAAGCACCCCTTTTGAGAAACAATCCACCAAAGTTCAATGAGATTCTAACCAATCCATTCCAATAATTAGGTTATACACCCCAAGAGCAGTGATGTATACCTTCAACCTAGTAGTACACACTCCCAGGTCTACTATACAATTATCAACACTAGGTCCTACCGCTTATTTTTCCCCAAAAGCCATCTCGACTTGTTTAAAGTCATTGTGCTCATAGGCTGCCAACCCAATATTTTCTAATGCAGATGGTGAAATGAAACTATCTGTAGCACCAGAATCAAATAAAATCTTAACATTGATATGATTTAGCGTACCTGATGACTCAACCATCATGGATTGATGCTCGACCTGGCGATTATTAACCACTGCGTAGATCTGGTGGCTGCTACTTGCTCTTCCCATCGGGGCCTTTCCTTATCTATGGAAGAATCTTGATTGTAACTCTGGGCAGTCATGTTGGTAATGGGGTCCTCCACATCCCCAACAAGTAACACGAGATTGAACCTGTGCACTGTTATGTTACTGTCTCTGAAATGAGTTCCTTCCCCTGGAACCCTTGCCCCTACTAGTTGTTCCTTGATATGGCCGTGGACCTGTCTACATCATTGGTGAAGAATTAGATGTTGCACTCATTGCCATTGAAATCCCTGCAATTACTGTCCTTGGTGCGACTTTGTTACCATATGGAGGTGGCCTTGAGCTCCCTCCCTTGGGAAATGTCCTAGGGGCCTTCCCAATGAATCTAGGATGATGCGAAAATGTCGGTCTTGTACCCCCGATTCAGTTCATGTATTCCTCCGCATAACGCACATTTTCCATAGCTTCCGTTAGTGACCGCACCATAGGTCTTATCTTAGGGTTCAATCCATAGATGAATTGCTCTGCCTGTCATTGGTCATTATCCATATACGAAACATATTTAATCAATTCCATAAATCTGATCTCATATTCTTCTACAGTTCTGTTTCCCTATCCTAATGCATGAAACACCCCTACCTTTTGTTCCTCATAATAAGCTGGCAGATATTTCCTTCGAAACCTCTCCTCGAAAATTTCCCAAGATAATATGTCTGGGGTAAGATGCAGTTGTATTTCTAGGTTTCCCCACCAATTCAAGGAATTATCTCTTAACTAGAAAATTTCTATCTTTGCCTTTGAGTTGGATGCATAGTCCCTTAAGGAAAAACACCTTGTCATGCCTTCCAACCATGCTTCTTCACGTTCACTGGCGTGATCCCCAACAAACTCCAGAAGTTTTATCTTCTGCAATTCTCGAGTGATGTCTTCAAGTGGAGATCCTCCCCTCGAATCCCTCGATGCTTCTAGATTACCTGTTCTAGATGGTGGAGGTTCCACCTCCATCCCTACTAGTTATCGCCCCTTTAAAGTTTCATTTATGGCCTCCAACGAGCACAATATGGGAACTAGTTCGGGCAATGGTGGTAGTGGCAATGGCAGTGTTGGCAGTGCCTACGAAGATGCTCCCCAGTGTCGATTCCCTCGAGTCCTAACCATCCTATATGATTTGTCCTGCATCAACCAAGGTTGTCAAGGTGAGTTCAAGGACATTTCAAATTGGTGCTACTTAAACTAGAAAATAGGGTTATGTGTAAGTTTATTTTACTTGTCTGTAAACAGGCATTACTCTCTTTAGGGGATTGGCTAGGTTAGGGTTAAAGAGTCTAGGCTTGATTTCTTCGCCTAAGAAAATTATTAACTCCTTCTCCTGGTAGCTACTCTAGCACCGTACCCCACTTTCGAATTCCTCTAACTTAACCTCCTAGCGCGCATGAAGCCCCCCCTACTTATCTCGGTCTAAGTCTATATACTTTCGCTAAAACAATCTAATTAGTCACTTTAATTAGTCGCATCCACTTTCCTTGATGCCATTCCTGAGATAGACACAAATAGCATCTACGAAACTCCTTTACACTATCAGTGTGAGGAAAGTAAATCAGAGGAAGTTGTTCCTCCTTCCTTAAGCATGAATTATAAATTTTAATAATTTTAATATAATTAAATATAATTAAATTTTAACTCTAATTATAATTAAATATAATTTAACTATAATTTAACTTAAATTATATTTAAATTAATTTAAACTATAATTTAAATTAAAACATTAAAGTTTAACCAAAATGAATAAAATGTATAAATTAAAACATTTATATTTAACCTAAAAGAATAAAATAATAGTAAAAAAAAATGAATAATAAGAAAATAATAAATAAAACTAAATAAGAAAATAATAAAAACATTTTTTTTTGTAGTGTGGGAAGTGGGTCCTCGCATGAGGCCCACATGCCCCCTCCTCCCTAAAACTCATCCCATAAGCCTAAAACCCTACATGCCTCCTAACAAACCCTAATCTACTCAACCCTTCACTCCCTCACTGTCGCCTCTCCATTCTTCTCTCTCTCGTTGCTCTCGACACTAGTGTTGGTGTATGGTAGTGATGCTTGGGCATTTAATGCAGGATAAAATGCCTCTTCCAGGCTCTTCTCTTGGCCGTGGCTTGTTTGACTCGGTGCTTGTGCGTTTGGGTGTTTTCTTGTATGTGAACTAGTTGGATTTCAAAATCTCAAACATGAGCTATGGACTTTCTGATTTGATTTTGATGGGATAATATTAATGGTTCTGTAGTTTAAAGAAAATACTTTCGACCATAAATAGTGAATTGTTTTGATTTCAAAATTTGAAGCATGAGCTTTGGACTTTCTATTATGATTTTTTTCTGATTTGATTTTGATAGGGTAATAGTAATGCTTCCGTAGTTTAAAAGAAATGCTTTCAGCCATAAATAGTGAACTGTTTTGATTTCAAAATCTGGAGCCAATGCAACTCTTCCTCCTTGCAACCATTCTCCGTTGCGGAGTTTGAATCTTTCTTCCTTTTAAATATTATTCAAGTGAGGGTTTGAAGTGCTCTGTTTCAGTTAATTCTCGACCGATTTCATGTCGATTGCAGTGTCTCGAGTTCGAAACATAAATTTTTCCCTTTTAACTACCTTCTTTTCCTGTTTTGGGCTCTCTAAGCTTAGAACTTCTACTCGCCTCTTTAAAGTTATTTTAAAATTTCTCGGTACAGGGTTCGTTCTCTGATTATGCAGGTTTTGGAGACAGCTGCTTCAAAGAGATGAACTTGAAGTAAAGACTTCGAAGACAGACATAAATTTACATGAAGAATGATCATGGCCGCGAGGGTTATCCTGTGCTCTCCTCCATCTCCCATGAATTCCCACTCATGGAATTTGCGTAAGACAAAATATTTTCCCTCCGAATAGAATAGCTAGATCGCTATTTTTTTTTTCCTTTCTAAATATAATAGGATAGGCCATATTTCTATTTTGTTTTTCCCATCTGAATAGAATAGGTAGATCTCTATTTTTTTTTGCCTTTCTAAATATAATAGGATAGGCTAGATTTCTATTTTGTTTTGGGCATATGCTCATCTTCATGAAATTTTCTCCTTTGTTATCCAAACATAAAGCCAGTCCATCTGCAAACCACCCATCTCCATGTTATTGATGTACAAGTTCTACCATATTAAGCATGCAACCATCGACAAATGTAAGGACTTTAAATCCTTATGCCATTTACAGTGGTAGGATCTATTTGTTTCCTGATCTGCTATATCTGTGAAACTTAACTCGCATTGACACATATCTCAAATCCAACACTGATCATGCAATCTTTCTTGCGAAGGTTTTCTTTTAACATTTTTTTTTTTTCAATTGTTCTAGCACATAAAGATAATAAAGAAAAAAGTGAGGGTTTTCATTATGAAAAAGCTTATAGGCTTAGAGTAGGGATGTTTGGGTGAATGCTTGTATGGCAATCTGTGAGAGACCTCTCGGGAATGAGGTGGTGACCATACATTCTTAGGAAAGTTCTCCTGTCGTATGTTGAAGAGTCTATTTTATCACTAAGGTTTGTTGAAGATTTCTGCAATCTTGTTCACTACCTGGTTTCCCAGTTTCCATAGTTGTTGTTGCAGTGCCCTAAATTATTGTTTTTCATAGTTAAATATATTGTTGTCATCATAATGTTGTTATTTCTAGAATATTTTATGTACTAGAGATCAACATGTTGTTACAGAGATATTAGTTTGTTGTTGATAGACTTGGCTATTGTTTTGTATTTTGTATTTTGTATTTTAATCTATGATGTTTTTTTTTTTTTAGGTAAGGGCTCTGAAAACATCACCATGAGGAATTTATGTTATAAATTTAATTTGATTAACTTTAGAAGTAAGCAGTGATTGGAAAATGATGCAACACATAGTTCAACTGAAAAGGCTTGTTTATATATATATATATATATATATATATATATATATATATATATATATATATGTAACAAAAAAAAATGTTTTTGGCTTGCAGGCTAGGTGGGACTACAGCTGGAGCTTGGATTTTCATCTAATTAAGGGTTTCAGGGTTTCACCATAGCTAAATAGAAGTGTTTAAATTATATGTGGGTAGGTAGGCCCTTGGCTCCAGATTTTGAAACGAGGCTCTGATACCATGTGTAGGGACCATACTTAATTAAATCCAAAATTTAGTACATCTAAACATATAATTTCTTTCTCATACATAAATAATTCATTCACCATCATATAAGCATAAATATTCACCAGAATTTAACATTTATCTACAACATGAAAATAACTTAGCAATTCATAAATAAAATACTTGCTTCTGATGCTAATTCTCGTCGATATGGTTGTCCTTTCCCAACCGCCTTTCCTAGCATGATGCACTGACCAACTCGGCCCAAACCGACTAACCTCCCATCTAGCTAGGAATAGCCTATCCAACTCCCTAGCTCCAGGAAACCAAAAGGAATCCTGGCCCCCATGCCCAAAACCCCCAGCAACTTGGTGCCCCCTACAATGACTCACCCAAAAACCAAACTTCTCAA
>JZKD02S0895552.1:0-14045 GCA_000966675.3 Picea glauca
CCCTTTGGCCCCTCTTAGCCCCCTCTCGTTCCTATGTTATGGAGTCATATCCCCCCATCACTTAAGGCCCCCTTGTCTCACAGGAAATGCTATATTTTTATTTATAACTTTAATTTAACTCATTTACATTCCTCGACCCTCAACCATACTATTTGGGTCACAACCTAATTCACATATTTACATTACATTACATTTTGGGGGATCAAAACTGGGGTGTTACATTCCCCTCACCCTTCTTTGTCCACTTTCCTCAGTGCACATTGACACCCTATGGGCATTCACACACACACACACACAATTTTTTTACATCAAAAAATCAAAATAGATGCATATAGGATTCTCGCATTGCATCTTCTATCTCCCATGTCACGTCTTTAAGGCTGCAGTAGGTCCACTAGACCTTTACCTACCCTATGGATTTTATAACACACCTGAGCCCCTAAGCTTCATTTGGATGGTGGGATGTTCAAAATGTCTCTTCTTAACCATCACTCTAACTCTATTTTCAAGATCAGATGTTGATTCCACTCCTTAAGAGATTTCCAGTGACTGTAGCCATGCTCATAGTGATATCTAGACATAAAGATACACCCTCTTAACATTTTCTTAGGAATTGATCACATGTGGCATCATCATACCCACATGGAATCCGTGTGGATTTTCTCCATGTCTAATCCAACTGACGTGAACTTGCTCTACCTCTCCAGTTCAAAGGATGTTGGTCCCAAGCTTGGTGCCAACCATCAAACACATGCCATAATAATCATCTCATTGAGATTTCATTTTACCGCGCCCCAAGGGTTTTCTTGAAGTTCTCATCCTGCAAGGCTATCAAACATTCACCATTAGACTCATACCATTAGGATGAAAACTTAGCACGCTCACGAATTTTGCTGAAGTTTGAAGCTCGCAAAGCTATTGGGCTCTCACCAATTTGGAAAATCCCCATTAGAGTGGTTAACTCACCACTCTCATAGTTCTTCCAAAGCCCGAATCCTGTAAGGATATCAAATTCTCTCCATCGTCTCACCCATCAGGAAAATATTCTCAAAAATATATTCCCAGAAGTGGTCTCCTGAACCAACTTTTTCGAAATAACATGCTCGTCCGCTATATTGGATGATCGAGAGACGTGCCGATAAACGACCCATATTCAAGGAAGGTTTTTAATCCACGCAACAATTAACGAGGTCACCTAACTTCGATAGATCGAATAACCAAGATCTGTTTGATCTAATGACACATATCGAATTCGGGCTTAAATGTGCGCATCAAATACTTAGATCACTGCTTTCAGACTCACCTCTTTGGAATGCCAAATTATCAACTTAAAATCTTCCCGAAATATCTAGCGTTTGAGATCGATCATGATCAACGATCCTTGTTCCTTTCAGGATTATAAGTGTTTAATTGATAACAAGCCCATCCCTTCGTCCCAAACTCACCACGGGAGGACACATCCTCTTCCACATATTGTCCTCCACTTGGATACTCCACCTATTTTCTTGACATGTTAAAGGTTTCACTATGCGTTGTAGTTTCACATCCGACATTTTCCAAAAATCCCTTTTTAAGAAATCCCAGATTTCTGGATGGTTTAGGTTTCGCCTCTCGGTTCTACAATTTGATGCTTTTCCAAGGGGAAATCCCATTTGTCTATCTTCTTTAAGATCCACTCCCCATGTTTCTTCAGTGGTCCTATGAATGCTTACATGGTCACCTTGCTGATGTGGTATGGCACGGGCACACTTTCATGACATGACGCAACATTGTTGATGTGGCATCTGGGATCTAACTTTTTTATAAAATCCCATTTTTAAGAACTTTCAGATTGTCCTAGTTCCCCCATCTGGACTTTGTCCCACAAATTTCCACTGTGGCATGCCACCTAAACTCAATTACAGTTCCAACTACGTGGAATCCACGTCACTCCTAGGTGGACTCCACATCACCATGACATCATTAACCTCAAGGTTCTAGTGCGTCACATTTCCGTATCCTGATTCAAATTTTTACATAAGTCTGATTAATGGGTTTCTCTGGATGTCCGCTATTTGGATTAAGGGTTCCATACACATGGTTTTGATAGGTCATGATCTCCCTCATCAAGGTTCCACATCAAGGCTTTGCATTGAGGTTCCAACATCTGAGATTTTTATAAAAATAAACTTTGGTTATCAACAGTCTTGACAATCATGGATTTCTGGGTTTCCGCCTTGGGGCATTCCACTAACAGGTAAAAATGGGAAGAAGAATATCATAACCCAGATCCTCTGCAATTGTATTTCAAGGGTTGAACATAGAAACATCTTAGTGTAGACTTGCCATATCCTAGGTTCAAGGAATTAAAACTCAAGGGAAAGATCATTCATGAGTAAATGAACCCCCAAGCAATTCCAAACTGTTCTTAGGGTTTTAAGCTAGCAATTATAGGTTGTCCGTGCATATATTCAAAGGAAAATAACCAATCGTGAAAATTATCCCATACATAGGGAGTTACATAGTCATACATTCATTCCATCCTACCCATGAATCCATGCCATTTCATGAATGCAAAACATGCATAGTTTATTCAAACATTTGAATATATAGAGCATAAGCAAATACTTATATTTTTACAAACTGTTGGCCCAATCAACTAACTGAGGGTGAGCGCTTTTCCACCCAATTGTAGGCACTCCTACACTGTTATATTTACAATAGGCCAACCCATGCTAGATGATGATACCATTAGGGAAACTTAAGTTTCTTTAAGAAAATTGGGGTTGGGTGTGAAGGGAACTCTCTTTAACAGACAATCAACAACAATAATCCCCTTTCACTCACCAAGTTAGGGCCTCCACGGGTTTTCCCCATTTCTCTCTTATCTAGATAACCTTTACATGTGGGAGTCCTTCACTGCTAACACATTTCCTCACTGCACTCCGCTCTAAGTGTGGGTTTTCTATCTAGCAGGTGCTAATTCACGATCCTCCTTCCTGGTTGGGTTCAGATTTTCCCTACTCAACATTCAATAGCGAGCTCTGCTCCAAATTTTTTTCTCTTCTTCTCTGATTCAACGTATTCCTCTTCTCTGCTCATACCTCTCTACTATTGAATCTCCTTTCCTTCCATAACTCTCTTCTTTACAAATATCCCTCCTCAGTCTATTTTCCTTCTCCCGAAGGTTCACGATTTTTCTTCCTTGTGTTAGAGGACTCCGTGGGTTAATCCTAGAAAACAAGGTGGGTAATAGCTATACCAATGGATGATATTATTTAGATGTTAATCCATTTATCTATACCTCCTTCATTGTGGTTAGTTGGATACCCAACTACCAATCCCATTCATTAACTGATTTTGGGAAAATGAGAAGAGGGGGAAAATAACTTCAAATTTGAGTTTTGTAAATTAGCACTATGGCTCTTAGGAAAGGTAATTCCTTAGCCCTCACTAGTTTCCACTTGTAGTATCATGGTATATATCAGTGCTCCACCCTTCAATCAATTGTCCAATAAGATTTCATTAACACAAGATATTTACATAGTTTGAACATGTCCATTCTAGTCTTATAATAGACAAATATCCTTGTCGCAACTCACAATGACATTAAGTCATAGTTTAATTACATACTAGGGGAAAATGGGGTGTTATAGTAGGTCCAATAGACCTTTACCTACCCGATGGATTTTTTCTTGAGCACCTTGAGTTTTGGTCCAAGATAAACATTGTCTCTACCCGAAGTCCCCTTCTAGCTCCACCTGAATCATGGTTCAATCAACGACATGGTTAGGATCATGTACATACTTTTTCAACAAATATACATGAAATACATTCTACACATGCATGGATGTATGCAATGCAAACACATAGGAAACCATCCCTATCCTGTCCAGTATCTCGAATGGCCCACAATATCTAGTTGCCAACTTGGGACAACTTCCCAACTTTAGTGAACTTCTCTTTGGTTTTACTTTTAGGAAAACATGTTCTCCTACTTGGAATTCTCTAGCTACTCTAGCCTTGTTTGTGTATATTATCTCCCTATCCTGGGTTTCCTTCAAGTTCTATTTAATTTTAACCATTTTCTCTTCCATATCCTTGAGCATATTAGGCCCAATCACTACTCTATCTGCTATATTATCGCAAATCACTAGAGTATTGCACTTTCTGCCATAAAATGCTTCAAATGGGCTCATTTTTGATGATGCATGATACCCATTGTTGTATGCAAATTCTACTAAATTCATATAATATTCCCATTTATATGGTTTGTCCATGGCATACATTCTCAACATGTCTTCAACTACTTGGTTGACCCTCTATGTCTGTCCATTTGACTCTGGGTGATATGTTATACTAAAATTTAAATTTGTTCCAAAACCTTTAAATAATCCATTCCAGAAATTTGATGTGAACTTGGATCTTTGTCTGAAATAATTGCCTTAAGAACCCAATGTAGCTTATCAATTTCCTTCATTTAAATCTCAACAATGTTGGTTACCTTCACTGGAATAAAATGGGTACCCTCTGTGAGTTTATCCACCACTACCATGATGGAATCATGTTGCTTTACTATTTTTGGCAGCTTGGTAATAAAATTTATGGAAACAACTTCCCATTTCCACTCAAGAATGGGCAATGGATGTAGCAACCCAACTGGATGTCTATGTTTAGACTTTACCTTTTGACAATCCATGCATCTGGCTATATAATTACCCACATATTTCTTTATGCTTGACTAAAAATATTGTCTTCTTATGATTGCAATTGTCTTCTGATATCCTAGGTGTCCATCATAAGGAACAATATTCATTTCTTCTAACACCAAATTTCTTAATTTCTGAAAATTAGGAACACAAACTTTGTCCCTATACAATAAAATCCCATAATCTTTGGGCTGTAATTTATTTTGTTGTATTCTTTCCTTAATTTGTAAATAAGGCTAGTTTGATTTTACAACCTCTAAAATTCTGATTTTCAAATCTGTTTTGTACATGCTTATGGATCTAGCATGCATTTCATGCACCCTCTTGCTGAGTGAAACAACCACTTTTTTCTCCTTACCTTTGATATGTTTTACATCGAAATCATATTCACTGATAAATTACAACCATCTAACTTGCCCGACATTTAATGTTGGTTGTTCAAACAAATATTTCAGACCACTGTGGTTCATCCTCAACTCAAACTTCTTGCCCATGAGATAATGCCTCCACATTTTTAAAGCATGAATTATGGTTTCCAAATATAAGTCACATGTGACACAATTCCTCTCATGCTCTTTCAATTTCCTTGACTCATAACATACTACATGCCCATTTTGGGATCAAGCCCTTCCCTACATGCATCTATGCACACAACACAATTCTCATTTGGATCAACAATATTTAAAATTCGTGCACTTATAAATAATTATTTCAAGAGTTGAAATTTTTATTTACACTCAGAGTCCCATTCAAATTTTATCCCCTTCTTTTATAAAGAAGTGATTGGGTGAACAATATTGGAAAATCCTCCTACAAATCTTCTGTAATAACTGGCATGTCCCATGAAAGACCTAATTTTCGTTACATTCCTTGGTGCCGACTATTCTTTGATTGCTTTAATATTTTATGTATCCAATGCCATGCCTTCCTAAAAAATGATATGGCCCAAACAATGGATCTATTTTTGATAGAATGAACATTTTCTCAGCTTTCCATAAAATTTATTCTCTCTTATCACTTGCAACACCATACTCAGGTTATGCTTAGGCTCTTCCTCTAACTTAGAATATATAAGTATGTCATTCAATAATACTATGAAAAACTTATTCAAGTAATTTCTGAATATACCATTCATCAGGCACATAAAGACAGATGGCACATTTTTTAATCCAAATGACACCACTACAAACTCATAGTGCCCATGCATGGTTCTAAAAGTCGTCTTACTAATATCTTCATCTTTGATTCTCACCTGGTGCTATCTTGATCTAAGGTCTATCTTGGAAAATACTATTTCTCCTTTTAGCTAATTGAAGAGATCATCAATTCTAGGAAGAGGGTACTTGTTCTTCACTATATCTTTATTTAGCTGCCTAAAGTCAATGCAAAACCTCAAGGTCCCATCCTTCTTATTCACAAAGAGAATGATGCTCCCCAAGGTGAGACACAAACGTATGTATCCCTTATTCAACAATTATTTCGGCTGCATTTCCAATTCTTTCAACTCAGGGGTGCTCATCATGTAAGAAGTTTTGGATACTGGAGTAGCTCGAGGCACTAAATACAATAGAAACGTATATGTCTCTCTTAGGTGGAAAACCTAGAATCTCCCCAAATACATCCTCAAATTCTTGGAGCATTTCAAAAACCTCAATATTTTGACTCTTATTCTTGGCTGGCTCTTCCACATGAGCTACAAATAATTGATAATGTTTACTGAAACATCTCTTTAGTTGTAAGGCTGAAATTTTCCTTATACAAATGTTTTCCTTCTTCAACAAGACATGTACATGTCTTATTAGGACAGTCTAGGACAACATGATGTTTTTCCAACCAATCCATTCCAATCAGGATACTATAAGAAACCCACAAAATGATAGTTAAATCAATAATTGTATTGACTCCATTCAAATATATTGGACAACTTCGAACAACCTCATTTGATCCTTCTTTTGGTTCTAGTGGATAGCTGAACCAAACATGATCTTTCATGATTACTCTTTTTCAAATGAAATCTATCCACTAATTTAGGATCAATGTAGCTATGAATTGCTCCTGAATCAAATAAAATAACAATAGGCTGATTGGTAGTATTACCTTCCACCTCAATCACGTGGGATTGATATTTTTTTTGTCAATCTTCCAGGGCTGCATATATCCTTGGAACATTTATACCCACATATTCAATTGTAGTAGCTTCTTGAAGGTTTTGAATTGTCCTCATTTTTTCTTATTTATGATGGAAATCTCTATACAAATGCTCTCCTTTACACCCCAACATTTGATAGATGGTCTTTATCTTTTTCCAGAAGATTCTGCTATATTTGACTCACTCCGAGTTTCTTGGATTTTCTGATACACATTAGGAATTCTCCTAAAATATGAGGGAGGTTTGAAACCTTACATCCAATGTTCCACTTTTTTCCTCTTCTTATCCTTAGAAGACTTCTAGAATGTTTCTCTACCTTTACTGTGCTCATACAAGTACTTAGCCTTCCTTATGGTCTCTTCCAAAGTCTCTGGCTCATCATATTGTATTTTATCTTTGTAAAAAGTAGGTATCCCATTAAGAAACCTCTGAATCTTTACCTTCTCATCTTTAATGAATTCCACATATCTCAACAACTCTAATCACTTCCTTTCATATTCATCCATAGTCATATTTCCTAGCTTTAGTTCAAATAACTCTTGCATATTTTTCTCATAGTAATGCTTTGAAAGATAATGATGTTGGAAATATTTCTTAAACTGCTTGCAAGTGATGTTATTTTCATTGATATGCTTCACCTGCTTCAATTGATTCCACCACATAAAAGCCTTTCTTTGAAAATGGTATATGGAAACTCTAGCTTCCAAGTTGGAGGAATAGTTATGTAACTGGAAATAATTTATGATTCCATGGCCCAAAAGAAATACTATCAACAAAATCCGAGGTGAATGCTTATATGACCTTTTGACAAAATTTGGACCTAGATTCAACAAGGGAATTTTTTCATGTTCTTAGATATCCCCTTTGCCTTTGGAGCCTCCCCTAGGAACCTAAGGAGGGTGGTAGTCCAATGAGTGGAAAAAAATAGAGAAATGTATTACCAAGTTATTCACATTGGTTGCCAAATTCCATATTTGAACCAAAATCCTAGTAGTCACTCATGTGTACTACTCCTCTTATTAGATGCATTTTCTTGCATTATATCCCAACCTAGAAAAATCACCTTGCTCCTTCTTTTAGGATAATATAAATTAGAGCAAGGGATTTCATTGAGTTAATTGGGAGTCGTGCTATACTTCAAGGGAATACAAGAGCTTGAGAATTTTTAAAACTTGGCTCCAATCCGAGGCCTTATGTGCTAAATGGATTATTCAAGTTGTCAATGGAAAAGAGGCTTGGAAGGTCCTTCTTAGGTTTTAGGCTGGCCAAGGGGATCCCTATGGGAAAACTACCTAGAATGGGCTTCCCTTGGAAATGTTACTTGTCACTCTTTCTTTAATAAACATTCTAGGTACTTCCGTGGTGTAGATAATATGGAAGGCTTGGAAGGCCATAGGCCCTTTTTGTCTTGGAAGGATCCTACTCTTCAAGAAAGCCTTTCTTTCAACTGCACTATTTTTGGTGGTCTCCACTTATCTACACAGATGGAAAGCCCTTGGTTGAGTCTCCTTTGGTTCTCGACCCTTAGAAGTTATTGGAAAGGGATTTGTGAGGTAGGTTCTTGATATGGTGGATTATATTAATTGAACCTAGATTCCCCAGCCTATATTGAAACTCAAATTTCACATGACCAACTTGGATAAGGTTGTTGTGGATCATGTACAAATTTTAATTCCTGACCACTATGCTTTGAATCTTAATTTGCCTTTGTCAAGAGCATAATCACGAGATTAGAAGTGTGGAAAGGACATGATTTTCCTGGAAAAAAAGATATCCTTGGTATATAAATGGTTATGTTCAAATCCATCCTTATAGGGCCAGTTGAATAAGATTTTGTGATTGAAGTCTAAATATAAAACTTGGCTATTCAAGGTTCACAATTACTAGAAGACTATTATAGAACCTGAAAAACTATTCTTAGCGTGGTGTCTTACCTTGGTGGGGCTCCCTATGCATAAAGTGACAACTTACCTCATAATTCATAACCCAAAACTATCCCTATCCTAGATCCCACTCCTACTTGTGCTCCTTCTTGAGCTACTTCCATAGGTTCTTTAATGGGTAGGCCTAGGCACCAACTGACAAACTGGTTCAAGAAATTTGTGAGCATGTTTCCACCTCAACATATGGACAAATCCTTCTTGACCTTGGTTCTTTCAATCTCATAGAGGCCTATACCCCATCATACAACTGATCGTTGGGACATTGCAACCGAAGGAGGTTGACCTACTAGCCACTGGATATGGCTCGACCCTAGATGATCATGACCAAGCCCCTCCTTTGTTAATATAGATTTGATGTTTAATGTTGATATTTTATGCTACTATGTCCTTTAATTTGTGGAGGGTGACTACTTTGGTATTATATGGGCGTTTTGTCTATCATTAACCCATGATTAGATTGTATTTTGGTATGCTTGTGGAGTCTCCATACACAAACACTCATTTTAAACTTTTTTTGTACACACTAATATTATTATTAGTCAAATAAATATTCTTTGAAGAAAAAAGGTTTGAAAACAAAAAAAAGGACTTGTTTTTATTTCAATATCCTTCTTATATCCATTTTATAAGCTTCTACACCAATTCCATGCCTTGTTTCCATAAGTAAGATTCTTCATTGCAGTGTTAAAGATCCATTACAAACTGGAATATAGTCCTCTCATAGGTATCATCTCTAATTCACAAGATGGTCACTTGTGGTATATGATGGGAAACAACGATATGGTCATTTGACTTCCACCAATATCTTCAATAACGACTTCTAAAACTTGGAGGGAAAATTGACTTTTGTATTCTCATTTATTTAATCTTTTAGAAATTTATCTATTAGGTATATGTGAGTTTCATGGAATTTTACTCCACTAAACCTTGCATGAAAATAATAAGACACATTGTAAAGTCACTCTTTAACACTAAGAAAATTTCATCTTAACCTAGTTTTAATTTTTAATTTTTTAACATAAATAGTTAGGGATTGTAATAAAGAGTGTTGAGGCTACATAGGAAAACATATACAAAGCTTTTAAAATATAGCTCAAGTCTTTTTTTATTTCCTTATCCCATAAAAAAAAACTAGGGGAGAGAAGACAAACTTTCTTGAAAGGGATTTTCTTACCTTATTCATGAGAACAAGGATACATTCTTACAAATTGATTACATAGAAAAATGTAGAAACAATGCATATTTATCATTTGCCATATGTAATCCACCCCTTAACCAAGAGAAATCCCATAATTGAATGATGACCCAAGAGGATATCCATTTCTTACACATATGTTATCTAGTACCATCCATATTGGATTTCCTTCCCCTTGTGAGAGGAGAGTAGGGATTTGGAGAATTCTTTGGTATTTCGACAAAAGAAAAAGATTTAGAAGAATTAGAAACATGTGCTTCTAGCTCCCCTTCTTTCTCCTTTTCTTGTTCTAATTCCCCTTCTTCCTCCTCTATTTCATTTTCTTCCTCATCTTCCTCTTATGATTCATTTGCATCCTCTTCATCTTCCTCTCCTTCATTTTCTTCTACCTAATAATTTGTCTTTGGGTCTTCAAAGGATGGATCTATGCCACTATGGGGATGAGTCAATCCAGAGTTGGGATTTATTATCGGTTCCTATTCCCTTTAAACTTCCTTCTCTTTTTTCTTCTGGATTCATTGAACCAACTAGATTTCCAAGAACTTCAAATTTATTATTGCTTAAAGTGGGCATACATTCTTGGGGTGGCTTTGACAAAGGAGGCCTCTTACACTGGGAACTTTTTTGCCTGATTGAAACCATCTTGAACTCAGGTTATTTTTTTGACTGTTGCTTTGAGGAAGTCTTCTCTTCTTCAATTTTTCGACAACTTTTAGCAAAATTCCCGCAAACATGACATGCATTGCACTTGAATGGGATTTTCTCAGAGTATAGTGTTTGGTGGTGGCTCCACCCATCTAGATTGATTTGCAAATAATTTGGGAGTCCCTTTTTCAAAATCGACCTCTGCAAATTATTTCACATGAAAACAAATTTCCTCTTGGTTATGCTTGGTCAATGAATCGGCCCAATATATTCCCAATTTACTTAAGAGAGTAATCGTCCTAAAAAATTAGAGGGAGGCGTAGAAACCTAACCCACATAGGGGATGATGCAATTTCCTCTTCTACATTGAAATCAAGGGACCATAAGGATAGATACATTCCATTCGATCCCATAAAATATGTACCAAAGTGAAAGATCAAATATTGTTATTCTTTATTAAGAAAAAGAAAAACATAATAGCCTCACCCAGAAGAAAATGAGATTATGTATCCTTTAATCTTGGGGGACCATTGATCTACTTCTTCTGTTTCTACAACTCTTGGACTAGGCTAGAGGCTTGTAAACTTTCCATTCAAAGGATTCTTAGATGGAATGAGGGCCTTCCTTCTTGGCTCCAGAGACAGTACATCCAATTGAAGGATGACTTCAGGTCATTTTATGAATCTCCTTTGATGGGGTTGATGTATTTTGTTTGGGATAAAGGACCAAAACAACAAGCTAAATGCCTCCATATATGTGCTATTGGCATCTTCCATTTTTCCTTGAACACAAACTTCCCTCTCGTTGGTTTATTCATAGGAAAGACCTTGCACCCCTGCATGCAAGGGTGGAAAAAATAGGTTCTCATGCGACGATGCTCTAGCAAGTCCTAGGCAACACCACTTCAATGAATGGTGGAAACTAAGGCTTTAGAATTTCCTACCTAACTCCCTCGAAAAATGGCGGCTCCTCTAGCGACCCCTACTCAATACCTTCAATGAATAATGACTCCGACAATTCCAAGAATAAAATGCTTATCTCCTTCAATGAATAGTGGTTAGGGTAAGCCCTAGCCATAGAGGAGGACTCCTATCTATAATTTCATTGCTCCACAAGGACAATGGAACCATGTAAAACTTACATCCCAACAAGCTCTTAATTAGCATGCATTGCAACCCACTTTATCCAAGATTTAGAAAGCTTCATTATGATCCTTAACCTATATTTGTTATCCATTGACAATTTTTTCATTTGTTATTCATTGACAATTTTTTTCATTTATTATTCATTGACAATTTCTTGTAATCAATCTTTGTATTAAGGTTTCCAATGATTGAAAATTGAAAGTTATAAGTGTTAAATTTTAATACACAAAGTTTTGTGGTTTATTAACATGAGGTTGGGGAATGTGACATGAGTAATATACTTAAGAGTGCAACTAAGTAATTGGTAAAAATATTGTGAGCTTGAAAGTATGAGATGAGTGTGTTGAAACTGGAAACAAGAGACAAAATGGTGTTGTTTGTATTGCTTTTACTTGTTTCTGTTGAGTCTCACCTTCTTAGGGCATAGGATATTTTTTTTCCAAAATGAACCATTTCCCGGTAAAGTTCTAGGTTGAAAATTTGACAAAAATTTAGGTGCCCAACATAGTTCTAAGGTTAGAGTTCCAAGGGCATAGTTCCTCCATGCTCCCATGGGTTTTGAGGGTCTATAAAGCTACATGGAACCTTGAAAAATATGAAAATGGTTTGGAAATATACCATATGTAGATTTTTTGCTTCACTATATTCAGGTGGAATTAAGTTTTTCCGAGTCATTGTGGATAAGCCACATGCAATGCCCCCTTCTTAGTGTTGTAATCCATGTTGGTCCTCCCAACTAAAAATTGCAACACAAATAATTAAAATTACATACAAGTTTTAATTAAATCTCTAATCTTAATTGTTATTATGTATCATGTATCTTCGAGATGGTGGAGCTTGCTCAACTGTTAATTCATAAATCCTTGACATTTTGTATGCTTTCATTGTAATCGTTAGTTTTAATAATTGATTTCTAATTTCTAAGTTTAGTTAATGAATCTTGAGTTAAGATGAATATGTGTGAAAATAAATGGAATTTTTTCCAACCTCGTTGAACAAAAATTATAATCGCCAAGATGGTTGGCTTGTATCTTGATAATACTGCAAAGGTGATCTACTTACACTAGCATGAAATCCTCCTTCATAATGGATGAACCATCTAAAATATAATTTCATTTTTTCACATACTTACAAGTAACAACATTGCACATGCTTTCCACACTCTCTACGTTGAGACCTCCTATATGTGAAAAATTTCAACCCATTCCTCATATAAGGTAAGTGGGACATTGTCAACTACCCATAAATAAAAAGCAAAAAAAACACTTACATAATGATAACATCATCAATATAACCCAAACAAAGAATGGGGAGACATTGTAAAATTCAAGAAAAGAAATATAATTTTTTTTGTAAATACCACGATAGAGGAATCATAAGAGACTTCAAGGAGAAGAGTGTTCATGAAGCATGTGGGAGTAGTAGCATGTCCCATTTTATAAATACAACATTTGACATTCATAAGCTACACTTGACAACTTCTTCAACCCTATGAGAATTACATAATGCAATGAGTGCTAAGTAGATTATTCAATATCATGCAAAATTTGGTCATTATGATTAATGCTCATGGGACATCGGTCATGTATTAATGAATTATTCTACATAGACAATCCCAAAAATGATATCTCATTCATAACCCCTACCATTGTCATTGACATCAATGGAAGATCGAAAACACGAGGATATTGACCTAAGGAGATTTGAACCCTAGACTTGTGCTATATGTTTCCTATGCCATTTACCACTTATTCTCCCAAGGCCTCCACAATTTAGTACATCATTGCAAGAGGTGAGATTAAATTCCTCACCGTGTTCACCATCCATTGCATCCTTTGCACGTTTGACCCATTTTGATATCTCTTGATTTTCTTAGTTACTTCTTCCAAGTATAATACTGGCATACCCCCTAAATGGGTGATCCAAATGGATGTCGGTGGCCTCCCACCTATTCCAACTGGTTCATTTTGGCAGATTTTGAGTTTGGCGGTTTTTTTCCTAGTTTTTGGGTCCCTGACTTGCGGGGTCGTTTTGAGGCCCTAAACAACATTTTTAGGGATCTTTATAGTTGGAAATGACTTTTGATAGATATCAAAAAAATGTGTATTCCTTGGATAGACCTTTCCAACGGGATATCATGAGCCTAAAACAAAGATCGTATGCAAAAGTTACGACCCTGGGAAGTTGACGTACTAACTTATCCAAACGGGGCCCACATGACTTTTGGCGCTTCATCTCCTAGGGTTAGGTTTTTGGATGTCTAGGGATTTTTACATTCCT
>JZKD02S0895563.1:0-14045 GCA_000966675.3 Picea glauca
TGCACTCTCTCATCCCTTCAAAGCTAGTACATTTGCCACCGCATTCATGGAGACAGTTCAAAAGCTACATGGCAGCCCAAAGATTATTGTAAGTGATAGAGATCCCATCTTCACTAGACATTTTTCGACATAATTATTTTCTTGTTTGGGTACTCAATTGGCTCATAGATCATCCTATCATCCTCAATATGATGGAAAAACCGAGATAGTGAACAAATGTCTGGAAGGCTACCTTCGTTGCTTTGTCTCTGATAAACAAACACAATGGTTCTGATGGTTACCCTTGGCAGAATGGTGGTATAACACTTCCTTTCATACTGCAACAAAAAAGACACCATTTATGGAACTTTATGGATACCACCCTCCTTCGATCACTTCTTCTCTAAAATAAAAATCTAAGGTTCAAGCAGTGGAAGAGCACATCAAGAATCACCAACAAATTCTCCAAATCTTAAAGGACAACCTGACCATGGCACAAAATCGCATGAAACAACAAGCAAATCAACATCGTAGTGAAAGAAGTTTTGAAGTAGGAGATTGGATGTTTTTAAGACTACAACCATACAAATAGATGTCCCTCAAGCAAGCCAAGAAGGATAATAAATTATCACCAAANGTTTCTTCCCAAAATAGGGATAAGTCCTTGTTCTGTATTTCCCAAAAGAAATGATCCTGAACTGTCTTTTTGTTACTCCAAGAATTATTCCAAATAGGGGATCCAAAGTGTTCCCTCACCATCCTACTGAGTGATTCACCAGGGATAATCTTAGCATACTTAGTTTTCTAGATGGTAGACCATAATTTGTTCTATCCTTTGATCCAACACCACCATGTTCTAGATAGTAAGGAGTTTCTTGTGAGCAAAGGATATTTTATGCCCAATTCCCAATATGTCAATTTTGATCATAAATAAAATATTTTTAAGTATATTTATATATAGAAAGATAAAGGAATTATAATTCCTAATTCTGTGTATAGTTTTTAAGTATAATTCTATAATTCATTTATTGTTCTATATTGGCATAGGGGTAGACCCAGGGTTCAACGCTTCAACAACACACCAAAAAAACCCTAACTATTGGCCCTTTCGGCAACATTTGTGAATCAGATGAAGTGTCACCTAAGGCAGAGGCAGGGATGGTTGCAGGACTCCAATGTTCACAACCTTAGCTGGGACACAAATTTGTGATTGTAACACCTTAACATAGCACTTAACAGTTATAGATCATTGGTATTCAGCCTTAATTTATAGCGTAGGTAAACCCTAACAACATATCAGCGCAATATTCACCCAGATCTAACATATTCAAGCACTAAGCACATTCACATAAGTTAGATCTAGCATTCATTCATATTATTCAGCACTAAGCTTATCATATCAGATTCATCTAAGCATACATCAGTGCACTAAGAATTAATCATATGAACAATAAAACAACCATAATGCACAAAGAAACCATAATACAGGATATATGTGGTTCACCCCCAGCCTGGGTTTATGTCCACCAACTCTTCTTCTCTTTTATTGTCTTCTGACAATCTTCTACATGCACAGAGATCCCACAATATCCTACTCTGCATAGGACAGGAGATATGCGCGCACTTCGCTAGATCCTCCTTCCCTGAGCTAGATTACAACACAAAGACTTTACACAGTCACTTGCACTTAGCTCTGCAAGTTCTCAACATAGCATGCACAAAGCATTTA
This sequence comes from Picea glauca, assembly GCA_000966675.3. Classification (NCBI taxonomy): domain Eukaryota; kingdom Viridiplantae; phylum Streptophyta; class Pinopsida; order Pinales; family Pinaceae; genus Picea; species Picea glauca. The sequence continues at coordinate 1,709 of JZKD02S0895563.1, forward strand.
CAATTTTCACTCAGCACTTTGGCTAAGTACTAACCCTCTCTTTCTTACATCGCCTAGACTTCTATTTATACATTACAAAAAGGTCCTAAACATGGGTAAAACCATGGGCCGACATCCCCATACCCGTTACATAAGCCCAAAACCCAAAAACCCTTAACAAGGGGTTGAGCTCTCGCGATCTCCACTTTGACTTGGGCTTTTCCTTCGACAACCTATCAAAGTCCCAAAATAGGTCAAACATGACCAATGATCCTCAAAACTTGGCCAAGGGAAAACAAGCCCCCAACACTCACTTGTGACTCATCCCGAGTCACTTTGGTCTGGGTAGCTCTACTTCAAAATCCTCGAGTTTGGCTTGAGTTGCTTCGATCTATTGTTGCGCCAAGGCCTCCTGCTCGATGAACTCTTGGATAACTGCTTCATTGACAGGTCCCTCTAAGCATTGTTCGACTGCAGTGACTATTTGTTCCAGCTTTCCTCCTCGACCTTCAATCTGCTCAAATAGTTGGCATGCTTCATCCTAGACTGGTTGGAGCCTCTAAGTCCATTCCATGAATTTTCTCTATACGGTGTGGACCTACTGTTGAGCAGTGAAATGTTCTTGGGATCGCTTCATACTTTCAACTGCTGATAGGAGCTTCAACTGCGCCTGTATTGTCGCTGCTTGCTACTTTTCCTCCTGGAGTTGTGACTCGAGTGCCTTTAGTTCAGGATCTTCATTAAGTTGCTCCTAGTTGTGTGCACTTCTACTACTAAGTTGTTTACATTCCCGAGAAAATTTTATGATCCTCTCAACTATGCTTCGGGCAGTGGCTTCTCTTTGGTCTCACACGTCCTGTTGGGTACTTGGCACTTTTTGTAGCTCTAGGTATGCGATTCTCTGTTGAAGTTGTTGGATAGCTTCCGCAAGCTGTGCTACTTGATGCTCCACTAGTTCTTCTGCCTTTTTCTCTAAGTCCAGGTGTATCGTTCTCTTCATGAGTGGCCTCTGAGATGCCAATTAGTTTGGGATTAAACATTTATGCAGGGTTAGCAGGGATAAGGAGCTCTGCAGACCAGTCCTTAGTTATCTCTTCGAGGTCCTCCTCTGTGAGATTATAGTATGAATGAAGCTCTTCTTTATGCTCGTCAGTGCACGCAGTGATATAAATAAAGTGTCAATCTACGTGGAACTTCATGATGGGTCTGAACTGGTGCAGGGTGTTCGACGTCATATGAGGGACACCCCTAATAACCCTCTTTAACTAGAGATAGTATGTATGGAATACCGCATTCGACTACCATTGTTTTCCCATATCAATCGAGTACCATAGTGTGGTGAACTTCAAAACGAGTGGCTCGAATGGCTCAATGTTCAGGAAGGTCACACCTTCCAGCATCTCCCAAGCAGTAAATGCTATGAGGATCAATATCTACCTGAAATGGAACTCATAGCCATGATCCTGAGCTTTGCGAAAATCCAATTCTATATGGTTAACTAAGTACTTTGCCCAGTTCATTTGGAGTCCTTCTACACATTTTCTAGCAAGGTCAACAACGAACCCTGTGACCTGCGTAGGTCTGTTCTTTCTCACTAGATTTCCTACGATCAGTTGGTAGGCCAGGTGCATTGTGCCATTCTAGATGGAAGCTTCATTGTAGCCTCGCGTCCCCTTTTCTACATCGCCATAGGTATCCTTAATTATCTGTGCCTGGGTATGGTCTGCAGCCTTCCCTGGGTAGAAGTCTTGTGGGTCTGGTCCCTGCATGCTTAATATGGTGATCCTATGGATCATCGTCGGATCGATTGTGATGCGTTTGTCTAGCCATAAATAACCACCATGGTATCACGATAGAAGGATCTTAAAACACACGTTAAGCTCCTGGTGCCTCCCGAAATGTGGAATCTTCATCACATTCAAGATGGTGGACTGCGCGAGGTTCATAGTCCATGGTTGGGGGATTATTTTTGAGTTCTTCCCCTTCGTCCTAGTCAAGTATCTATGAGGCGTGAGCGTATTGTGGTTCTTGTGGTCCCCTAGGTTGAAGTCGTTGAATTTTAATGTTGTGATTTTATCCTGCTCTGTTCTAAATTCACGTATCCCCTTCGGGAGGTACACGGTAGCTAGGGTATACTCGAAGTCTCTGGGGACACTGTCATGAATCACTGCACCAGCCAAAGGCGGGATGTAGTCAGATAGGATAGTCAAGATTAACTTTGCATTCACCAAGTCATCTCAATGCTTGGTTCTTTTCTCGGCTGCAGCTCGGGATGGTCCAGATCTGTGAGAAGTTGACGGGGAGGCTTGCACTCCTCTCGTCGATGATGCTTGAATCCCTGCGGAAATTAATTTTTTGGCCATTAAATCGATTAGAAATTATTCAAACAACTTCTCTATGGCATTGAGTTCGTCTGACATGCACGCTCTCGATCGGATAACTCAGGTCGATGAATGAATGAATGCTCAATGCAATAGATCAAGTGTCGATCTCAGTAAACACAATGTGGTAGCAATGAGTTCTTATGTTGTCTCGAATACAATTCGTGAAAGTGTTCTCGATGCAACATTTGACAGACTATGTAGACAGTGAAGGTAACAGATCTCTCCAATTGGTGAGAAGGCTTCATCAATACGATTATGTCTGTTGCAGTGCGGTCCCAAACTATTGTTCTAACTGGTCTGGGCATCGGTCTAATGGTTATAATTCTTCCAACGGTCATATTTCTCCACCATGGCGAAGTGACATGTTGTGCTATTCTGATATCCCAACGAAGTTCCAGTTTTGCAGGCCTTCCTTCTGTGAAGTCCCCTCTGGAACCTTCTGTAACTTTTCTATATTTTCTCTCTTCTTACTGAGATTTCTAGCTTTCTTCCCTGTGATATTTGTCTCGGTATTCCTCTTTCCATTATGATTCTTATCTCCTTTTGGCATAGTAACTTTTTGTTGTTGTGATTCTTCATAGGGTTCAAGGGAAATACTTCTTCTCTATTTGGGATATGTGCTCCACTCTTATGTGAGTATTCTTGTGTTCTTTCAACATCGACATCCAACTTTCTGGTTCTAAACAACTTCGATCTTTTCTCCTGTTCTTCAATCAAGTGCACTATCCTCCTAGTCATGAAATCTTTTAATTCTTGCTTCTTATGTTCTAAGACTTCCTCTTCTTTTCATTTGGCCTGATCCTTCTCAATCCATATTTTTGCTAATAACATAGAAAATGGGGCGGTGTTCTCAATAAATTTAACAACCTCAAAATTGTCCTTTGTCGAAGTTCCATGAGCACTCATAGGTATCTAGGTGAGTCTTCCACATAGGGTTATCAAATTTCCTCTAAATAATCATATTCCTCCCAATGAAGGAATCATAGCAGGATTTCCTAAAATTTCTCAGGTTCTTTCTGTCATGATATTCACCTATGTTTCCTCATCCAGAACATAGTCAATGTCGAAGTCTCCTATTCTTGTTTCTGTGCACTCCTTTTCTTTGAAGATCTAATAAGTTTACATTTCTATGATCATTCAGGGTTTCTTTCATTTGTAGCAATACATTCTCTGATTCTTTCTGGGGTTCTTCCATGGTCGCAGTTTCTTGACCTTCCTCAGGGTTTTCTTGTCTCATATTCATTCTTTCAAGCTTAACAATCATTCTAGGGAAATCCAAAACTTCATGGTCCATATCTTTACAACAAAGACAACTAGGTCTTCTATCAGGGCATTCCTTATAAAGATGTCTCAATCTTCTGCAACTGTAACAAACAATTAATCCTCTTTTTCTTTTAAATGATCCCCAACCTTTCCTGTACTGTTCACTAAAATCATAGTAGCTAACCTGAAAAAAATTCTTTCGAGGATCCTGCATCCATTTGTTAATACAAAAAATCTTTCTATGCATAGGAATAACATATCTTTCATCATTTCTATCAGATCTACTCATATCAAATCTTCTTTCTTCTAGTTGTGCCCTAGTTTTCAGGTTAGGACAAAATTTATCAAACATACCTAGATTCATACTTCCTCAACAAAAATTTCCACTTATCTTACCTTTTCAATCAAAAATTTTCACTGTTATTACCTTTATTAGAGAACAAAGATTCAATATCTTACCTCTTTTCTTCAGATCTGACTTCTCCCCTTAGCATAGAGCTTCCCAAGTCAAGTAGAATACTGTGCACTAGGGCAATAGATCTATGCATGGAGCTTTCTCTTTTCTTCAGTTCCTAGCAATCATGGTTTCACGTCCCAGAAATGGAACCATTTGTTGGCACAGGGGTAGACCCACGGTTCAATTCTTCAACAATGCACCAACAAAACGCTAACTATCGACCCTTTCGGCAACACCTGCGAAGCAAATGAAGTATCGCCCAAAGTAGAGGCATGGGTGGTTGTAGGAATCCAGTGTCTACAACCTTAGTTGGGGAAAAAATATGTGATTGTAACACCTTAACAGAGAACTTAGAAGTTATAGATCATTAGTATTCATCGTTTATTTACAACGCAGGTAAATCCTAACAACAAAACAACGCAGTATTCACCCAGATCTAGTATATTCAAGCACTAAGCACATTCACATAGGTTAGATATAGCATTCATTCATATTATTTAGCACTAAGCTTATCATATTAGATTCATCTAAGCATAAATCAGTGCATTAATCATTAATCATATGAATAATGAAACAACCATAATGCACAAAGAAACCATAACACAGGTTATGCGTGGTTCACCCCCAGGTTATTATCTTCTATCAATCTTCTACATACATAGAGACACAATATCCTACTCCGCATAGGATAGGATATTTGTGTGCACTTCGCTAGATCCTCCTTCCCCGAGCTAGATTACAACACAAAGCCTTTACATAATCACTTGCACTTAGCTCTGCAAGTTCTCAACATAGCATGCACAAAGCATTTACAATTTTCACTGAGCACTTTGGCTAAGTACCAAGCCTCTCTTTCCTACATCGCATATACTTCTATTTATACATTACAAAAAGGGCCTAAACATGGGTAAACCCATGGGTCGACATCCCCATACCCGTTACATAAGCCCAAAACCCAAAAATCCCTAAACAAGGGGCCGAGATCCCACGATCTCCGCTTCGACTTGCGCTCTGCCTTTGACATCCTGTCGAAGTCCCAAAATAGGTCAAACATGACCAAGGATCCTCAAAACTTGGTCAAGGGCCAACACTCTACATAGATTTTATAAGTGACATTTAAAAAAAAATTCAACGTCGGTTGTAAATAAAATATTTCAAGATGTACCTTAAATAAAATGATGATGATGATGATGATGATGATGATGATTAAATAAGATCCAATTGGTGTATATGACCTTACGAAGGCAATAGATTGCTTCAATTTCCTTAAAATTGTATTTCTATGCTAAAAAACCATTCAGAGAAGCATTCCAAAATCACCATAGTTTTGATTACTTTAATTATCTCACATTAACTATAATCCTATATTATTAGTTTAAGTCAACCCCTTAGTTAAATAATTCATTTTAATACTCTTTGATTTCTTCAATATTTTTATCCCARTGACTATCCTTAATACTTTAATAATTTATCACCCAATCCCAATGGCTATCTTTTCAACGAACACTTACCAATRTTCACCTAAAACATCAAACCCCAACACTCTTCATCAATGTATTAGCTTCAATTTTCCCTGATGATGGTTGGAGTGTCCACTCAAAACATTGGATGTTTGAAAACCACATACATAGTTTTTATATAGAAAAMTCTCTAGCAGAATTCATAACTACTTCAAATAGAAAGGAAGGAGGAGTAGTATCTTCTAGGGGCTGGTCCATTGATTGGTTGACCACTGTGTCTTCCTCTGAAGTTGTGGCTGAAGGTTGGAGGTCATCATCAATGTGATTTGGGTTGTCTTGAGTGACATTAGAGTCATGAAATCCTTGTTTTTTTCTTAGATCCCCCGCATTTTCATCAAACTCAGAAACCTCATTTTGAATCCAAAATATAGCCTGACATATAGCTTCAAATTTATCTTCTAGCACTGCAATTCTGTGTAATATGTCTTGATGTGGAATGCAACGTTCCTCTAGGACCTAGATGTTATCATCGGTTTCACCATCCATTACACCTCTATAATCCAGAACAACTTTGTCACCCAGTCCTTAAGAAGATAGAGTCAAGGACCTACCCTTCCATTTCTCTTTGGATATGTTCTCTTGAAATTATATTCCTATTTTCCTTCACTTCTCCATCCAATTCATCCACCTAATTTTTGATAGACTTATGTATCCTTGAGAGAAATAACTCCTCAACTCCGAAGGATTTCCTTTAATATTTGGTTATATAATTGCAGTGCCCATAACCATGATTTATCCCCAAAGAGGCCATACGCCTCTTACTTCAACCTCCTCCTCTGCCTCCTAAATTCCACTTTGGCATTCTGCCTTCCTGCTGATATTGGTTCCAGAAAAATAGGGGTGATGAAAATAAAGAGGAAATCTAGAGAGGGAACTCGTTATTTCCTAGAGTGGAAAAAGGTTTATTGTCACCTATTCTTATGAAACTCAAACCCAATTCCTTCCACAATTTTTAGAGTCAAACACCTTCTCAAGCTAGAAGGATAGCTAAAAAACCTAACCGACTTAAATTCTTGAGATCACTTAGCATCAAAATAAAAAAAAGTAGGTAGACGAAATTACCATGCTTTGTAATGTTTTGAAGGCATTTGGACTAGCTATTGGTTTTATGCGTTACGGACATTGTTGAGCCACTTATGCCACCCTATCCTCTCATATAATTCTCATAAATATCCATAAAGGGGTAATTCACCTATTAGGACTTTGAACAATAACCTACATCCACGATTCTCTCCACATCGTCATCTCCCAACAGTCCATCATCTCCTCATAGAGGATTTGGGGTGAGTTTGTACTCAACCCAAACATCTTTGTTTCTGAAGACTTCNTCTCTAGCAGAATTCATAACTACTTCAAATAGAAAGGAAGGAGGAGTAGTATCTTCTAGGGGCTGGTCCATTGATTGGTTGACCACTGTGTCTTCCTCTGAAGTTGTGGCTGAAGGTTGGAGGTCATCATCAATGTGATTTGGGTTGTCTTGAGTGACATTAGAGTCATGAAATCCTTGTTTTTTTCTTAGATCCCCCGCATTTTCATCAAACTCAGAAACCTCATTTTGAATCCAAAATATAGCCTGACATATAGCTTCAAATTTATCTTCTAGCACTGCAATTCTGTGTAATATGTCTTGATGTGGAATGCAACGTTCCTCTAGGACCTAGATGTTATCATCGGTTTCACCATCCATTACACCTCTATAATCCAGAACAACTTTGTCACCCAGTCCTTAAGAAGATAGAGTCAAGGACCTACCCTTCCATTTCTCTTTGGATATGTTCTCTTGAAATTATATTCCTATTTTCCTTCACTTCTCCATCCAATTCATCCACCTAATTTTTGATAGACTTATGTATCCTTGAGAGAAATAACTCCTCAACTCCCAAGGATTTCCTTTAATATTTGGTTATATAATTGCAGTGCCCATAACCATGATTTATCCCCGAAGAGGCCATACGCCTCTTACTTCAACCTCCTCCTCTGCCTCCTAAATTCCACTTTGGCATTCTGCCTTCCTGCTGATATTGGTTCCAAAAAAATAGGGGTGATGAAAATAAAGAGGAAATCTAGAGAGGGAACTCGTTATTTCCTAGAGTGGAAAAAGGTTTATTATCACCTATGCTTATGAAACTCAAACCCAATTCCTTCCACAATTTTTAGAGTCAAACACCTTCTCAAGCTAGAAGGATACCTAAAAAACCTAACCGACTTAAATTCTTGAGATCACTTAGCATCAAAATAAAACAAAGTAGGTAGACGAAATTACCATGCTTTGTAATGTTTTGAAGGCGTTTGGACTAGCTATTGGTTTTATGCGTTACGGACATTGTTGATCCACTTATGCCACCCTATCCTCTCATATAATTCTCATAATTATCCATAAAGGGGTAATTCACCTATTAGGACTTTGAACAATAACCTACATCCACGATTCTCTCCACATCGTCATCTCCCAACAGTCCATCATCTCCTCATGGAGGATTTGGGGTGAGTTTGTACTCAACCCAAACATCTTTGTTTCTGAAGACTTCATTACCCTCTGCTCTCCTAGCAAGTTCATTGATTACCCATAATGTTTTATATGGGTTGGTAGTTGGGTGACATCTGGGGATTGGTTGTCAATGTTATTTGTTGCTTGACATTCTTCCTTTAGTTTTGGCAGTATGGCTATGTTCCACTACCAAAATTGTGACCTCTTTACGAGACTAACTCCTTCATTATGTTGTCGATCAATAGGTTCATTATCTCTTCATTTGAAACCGGAATCAATAATCACTTGAAGTTACCTAGATATTTCTGCAATCAACCAAAACCCAAGGAGAGCCACAATTTTGAAGATAACTCTTCATTTGAAACGTGTGTCAATAATCACTTGAAGTTACCTAGATATCTCTGTAATCAACCAAAACCCAAGGAGAGCCACAATTTTGAAGATAGTTTGTTAGGGTTGGTTCCATGATCTTTTTTTAGTGCAGAAATAGGAATTTGGGAGTATCCTTCTCTAATGAGGTGTTTATAACCCATCTCATAAGTCAAAATTGCATTCCTTTTATGAGAGTCATCGGTTCAACCCCATTGTTTGTATTTTTCCCATCTGAATGGAAAAGACAACCAAAATGAGGTTGTTATAACCCATCTCATAAGTCAAAATTGCATTCCTTTGATGAGAGTCATCAGTTCAACCCCATTGTTTGTATTTTTCCCATCTGAATGGTAAAGACAATCAAGATATTCCTTGATGAATTTCCAAAAACTCCTCTTTCCCCAAAAGGTCAAAGATTTCCTTTTGAATTGCCACTAAAGTTAAGTTTTATTAAAGGAGGATCCTAGATCACCTTGGATTTACTGAAATTCATCCTCATGTATTTTATTGAAGATCACCCACATTGATCCAAGTGCTAGTTATGAAAAATTAGTGAGTCCATCCCTAAGTGTTTCTAGTTCTCTTTNCCTCATCTTAGAACATCATTTACTATGTTTAATATGATCTATATTTCCTGAATTTGATTCTCCATTTCTTGAAGTTGGTTTTCATCCCACACAACCAACTAGGAATTGCATGATTTCCAAACTTTTTTGGAATCCAGATGCATATCATTCTCTTATAGCTAGTAATGTTCTACCTTTGTCCATCCTTGTTCTATCATGGAGGCCTTTATGGGATGGAGGATGTTTCTCTTTCCCAATATTGGTTCCCTCTACGAGGTTTCTTCCCAAAATAGGGATAAGTCCTTGTCCTGGATTTCACAAAATAAATGATCTTGAACAGTCTTTCCGTTACTCGAAGCATTATTCCAAATCGGGGATCCAACGTGTTCCTCCACCATCCTAATGAGTGATTCACTGGGGATATTTTTAGCATACCTATTTTTCTAGATCGTAGCCCATAATTTTTTCTATCCTTTGATCCAACACCACCATGTCCTAGACACTAAGGTGTCTTTTGTGAGCAAAGGATATTTGATGCCGAATAATCCTATCGATCTAGGGAGGCACACTTTATCTTAGGAGACTAGCGATCATGTTTGTTCCTTTTTTGGTCCTCCCATAGAAAGGGCCTTTGGATATCACAAATTGATTTGATTATTTTCATTGGCACTGTAAGGAAACAAAAAAGATAATTTTTTATAGAGTGCAATGTAGAGTGTTTAGATTCCAATTTTGTTAGCAGTTCTTGGAAGGAAAATTTTTGGAGAGCCTTGTCCAGTAACAAAGCCCTCAAATATTTTTAGGGAAAAAACCCCTTTTGGAATCCCATAATTCTTTTGATACTTCATTGAATCTCTATTGGGATCTCTATTGGGGTATTAAAGAAGAAAATTTAGAATTTAGTCTGATTAATGAGATCCCCCAAGGCTTGCATAATCGTCTCAAGAATTCTCTTCAAGTATTTTTCTTTTGTTTCCATGGGTACCACCATCAAGAGGGTATCATCCATTTTCTTGACTTCCTCCATAGATATAGGGTGTTTCAAGATGATATTTGTCTCTAGGGATACCAAGATTGGAATGGATCTTGTAATAATCTGTATTGTTTCTTCCCAATTTTCATGAGGTTCTCTTAGGAGCTAGTTAAAATGATTTACCAATTCTTCCTCTACTCCTTCATGATTTTCCACCTTCTCTCCATATTATTTCTTGAAGGATGGTATCTTATTATGAATCCTTATGTTGAGGAGGGAATTATGAAAAGATCTACTGTTCCTCTCACCCTCTTTAAGATAATGGATCGATGAATTTTTCTTCCATAATTCTTCCTCTTGTTTAGTTCATGTTGTAGATGCTTCTCATTATCTAAAAATTATTTCAATTTTCCTTCCCTAATGATGTTTTTCTATACCTATCCCATATGTTTCTCTATCTATCTATTACCCTAAAAAATATTCCCCCAAACCTACTTGTTCCATATTTAATATAGTATTTGAGATTCTTTAATTTATGTTGAAACTGATACATTTTATTCCTTGAGTATTTACACCTTCTTGGCACCGAGGTGATAAAAAACAAAATCCATCCGAAAGGTCTTCAGTCATCGTCACCGATTGATTTCCCAAGTGAGGAGGATAGGCCTACTCTAATCCTAAAAATGGCATGATTGTAGCTATCATAATTTTCTAACTAGAAAACGATCTGGGTGAACCATGATCTTGTGGGAGCCATCACTCTTATTGTTCTAGATTTGGATCATGTTACCGATGTGTTTATCATAGGATACATTTGATCATTAAATGTTTAGCAGAGACACAAAAACTACATAATCAATCCATATGATTATCNTACACCTTCTTGGCACCGAGGTGATAAAAAAAAAAAATCTATCCGAAAGGTATTTGGTCATCGTCACCGATTGATTTCCCAAGTGAGGAGGATAGGCCTACTCTGATCCTGAAAATGGCATGATTGTAGCTATCATAATTTTCTAACTAGAAAACGATCTGCGTGAACCATGATCTTGTGGGAGCCATCACTCTTATTGTTCTAGATTTGGATCATGTTACTGATGTGTTTATCATAGGATACATTTGATCATTAAATGTTTAGCAGAGACACAAAAACTACATAATCAATCCATATGATTATCCTTACAATAAAAAGATGAAGAGTCAATCCATATAATTATCATTACTCAACTACAAAAACTAACTAAAACAATAATAATTAAAAATATCATCACAATTGACCACTTTGTTTCTCATTGTTAAGCTAACTACAACATTGTAATAAAATTGACATAGATAGGAGTTTCATTGATTCATGTACGTGGATATTCATCCAAGTGGAGAGTGTAATTTGACCTTTGTTAGAATTTTTGATTGAAATAGAAGATATAATCCAACTTTTATTTATTGAGAGATAATTAGAGTATAAATATTATAATAACACGTAATGAATATAATATTTCACAAATAAGAAGTTTATCATACTATGGATAACGAATTTAAATCCAAACAAGAGTCAAAAATATTTGTATTAAAATAAATATATTTAGAAATTTCATGTCATACATGGCAAAGATAAGAAATTATTGTTTATTTGCTAAGAAGTTCATTCTAAACTTTTCATGGCTTAAAATTTAAAATTTCCATATTTAATAGAAATGAGGAATCTAAAGCATCAATTATTTGATAATACCTATTTTTTTTCCAACATTTCATCCAAAACCATAATCAATTACATTCTTAAAACAAAATTTGGAAAGCATGTGATCTTCCAACTTCCAAAATACTTTACAAAACCTTTTTAAGTAATAAATGAATCTAGTTATATTAAACACATAGATCTTTTCATTGAAACAAGATGCATCAATGCACTTAATTATATCATGCATCGAACAAAATACATATGCGAAAAGTTGTATGAAGGTTTAGACTTCCATTTTAGCATTATGTTTTTACTCTAGAGAGTATAATGTCTTATAACACACCAATGCACTCAAAAATAAAGACTGCATCATTTTGTAGATCTCCATTATTCTCTCGAAAGTTAGAGAGGAAACTCATCCAAGAGGCATTCACCAAGTAATAATAAATAGTAATGTACATATTTTTAAGGACATGTAACTTCATAAGGGGTCGCCATGGGTTGCATATGAATTCGAGAGTAATTGCAAGTAAAAAAATTTCTTATTATTTCAATAGGTGATATCTACATCCCATTATAAGGGAGATGTGGAATTCCTTTCATATTCAACATCGATCTAACACATGGGATATATATATATATATATATATATATATA
>JZKD02S0895574.1:0-14045 GCA_000966675.3 Picea glauca
GTCCATCTCTTTGTTTCTTTGGAGCTCTGTAGTCTTTCTTCAGATGTCCTTTCTTCCCACAATTCCAACACTCTATCTTTCCAAGTATGGATTTGGATCTGCCTTTCCTAGAATTCCCACGATTCCCGAAACCCTTTCCTCTATCCTTTTGCCTTCCCCTGTTCTCCATGTTCAACACATTTCCTAATGTCTCACCTATGATTTTCCATCATGTTTCCTCACTAAGGATAACACCAACAACATCATCAAATTTTAAAGTATTTGAACCAGAGACAGAGTTACTTACAGCGATGACCAAGCCGTTCCAACTTTCTGGCAATGAGCACAATATTAGAAGAGACCTGACCTCATCATCAAAGTCCACTTTTATATAACTTAGTTGATTAGTAACCGTATTAAAATCATTTAAATGATCTGCAATAGACCCACCTTCCGACATCTTCATATTAAATAATCTTTTCACTAGAAATAACTTATTAGACGTCAAGGGTTTTTCATACAATTTGGCCAATGCATCCATCAAACCCTTCGTTGTCTTTTCTTTGGAAATATTGAAAGCCACTGACGCTACCAGGCTCAGCTGTATCATTCCTAGAGCCTTTCTGTCAAGAATCTCCCATTCTTCATCCTTTGTAGTCGTCGACTTCTTTACTATTCCGCCCAATGGTAGGAATAGATCCTTCTGATATAAATAGTCTTCCATCTGCCTCTTCCATAACTGATAGTTTTAGCCATTATATTTCTCGACCCTAAACTTTCCATCTTCCGACATTGCTCCCACTCGAACCAAGAACCCTCTTTTCTTGCGAGCCTAAACTTTCCATCTTCCGACATTGCTCCCACTCGAACCAAGAACCCTCTTTTGTTGCGAGTTACCTTTCACTCTGATACCAGTTGTTAGAAAAACAGGACCATGGAGCAATAAAGTAAAACAAAATGCGGAAACAAAACACAGAAGATACACAATACAATAGAGACACAGATTTACGTGGTTCACCCAGTGTGGGCTATGTCCACCAGAGAAATTGTTAGGTCCTTCCTTTATTATTATACAACATATGAAGGGATACAACCTACAACAAACTCGCTGTAACTTCCTCTTCTTTCTCTCACAGTCTCCTATCTCATAATACAATATTCGCCATCCACCATAGCCGCAATACATTTCCCTCATAAAAGAGGGTTTCCTTCTAGGGAAAAAAACCTTAACATAATCTCTATCATTAGATCTGCGACCTTATAATGAATGGTCCATATTTACAATGAAATTACAATATACATTTACAAGGCCTATTTTTCCTTTGGGGGCCCACTTTTCCCCATACCCCTCGGACCCCGCAGAGGGGGCACCCCCCCTCTGCACTCCCTTGCGTGGAAGAGTGTACATAATTCTCGGGTGTAAATACTTCATGGGGTATAAACACGGCTGAAAGTAAAATACCTCTGAATCAGGAAGATAATCAGGCTCCACAACCAACACTAAGTCAATTTGATCTGGGTAGCTCTGCTTCAAAATCCGCGATCTTGGCTCGAGCTGCTTTGACCTGTTGCTACACCAAGGCCTCCTTCTCGAAAAACACTTGGATAACTGCTTCATTGAAATCTCCCTCTAAGCATTGTTCGACTGCATAAACTACTTTTTCCATCTTTTCTCCTTGGTCTTCAATCTCCTCAGACAGTTGGCACGCTTTGTCTGGGACTGGTTGGAGCCTCTGAGTCACTTCCATGAATTTTCTTTGTATGGTGTGGACCTGTTGTTGGGAAGTGCAATGATCCTAGGATCGCTTCATCCTTTCAACTGCTGAAAGGAGCTTCAACTTCTCCTTTACTATTGTTTCTTCTTTCTTTTTTTCCTGGAGTTGTGACTCCAGTGTCGTTAGTTCAGGGTATTCAGTAAGTCACTTGTAGGTTTATTCACTTCTACTACTAAGCGGTTTATATTCTAGAGCGAATGCTCTAATCCTCTCAACTGTGCTCTGGGCTGTGGCTTCACTTTGGTCTCTCATGTCCTATGGGGTACTTGGCACTATTCGTAGCTCTAGGTATTTGATTCTCTGTTGAAGCTGTTTGATAGCTTCCGCAAGCTGCGCTACTTGATGCTCTATTGGTTCTTTCGACTTTTTCTCTAAGCCTGTCACAGAGTGAAGTTCTTTGTTGATTTCTTCTTTGACTCGGAGCTTCTCTGTGAGAAAATTCTCTTTCTCTTGCTTGACCCACGCTCTCTTCTCTTCAAACTTGGTGTGGAAGTCATATTTCTCCTATTGCGCAACTCAATGTTTCTCTACCATTTCCTATTGTGCTTGCTTTAGGGCCACTGTAGCCGATTCTTTCTCTTCTTGCACTTGACGAAGGCGAGCTTCAGTCACATCAGCTATTCTATGGAATTGGGCAGGCTCATCTCCCAACTCCAACTCTTTTGATGGCGGGGGCGCAGTGGATACTGCGCGGCTAGAGTGAAGAGCCTGTTGTACCGCTCTGAGTTTTGTCTCAATTTTTTCATACATGGATTGTTGTTTGGCTTCAGCGTTCTTCATAATATCCTATGAAGCATTTGATATAACTATGATCATGAATTCGAAGTCATCGAGCGTGAGCAAAGTCTGCAGCTTAGTCTTGGTGGCTTTGGGTTTCTTCCGGGAAGTAGGTTTTGTGGGGGGAACTTTCCTTTTCTTAGAGAGATGGACCTCATCAACAGGATCCATCGACGGTGTTACTTCTCCTTGCTTCTACTGATCTTATTTTCCATTGGTCCCTTTTCTATATACTTCATCATCACCTGCTCATCGAGGCGATTCTAAAGTGGTTTCATCTGATGCATTGATCAGGTTTTTCACCTCTTCGATCTTCTTCCTTCTACTGGTTCTAGGTGTATCGCTTTCTTCGTGAGTGTCCTCCAAGCTGCCAATTAGTTCAGGATCAGACATTTCTGCAGGGTTAGTAGGGATAAGGAGATCTTCAGACCAGTACTTAGTTATCTCTTTGAGGTCCTCTTCTGTGAGCTTATAGTATGATTGAAGCTCTTCGTTATGCTTGTCTACGTGCACAATGATATAAATAAAGTGTCAATCTGTGTGAAACTTCATGAGGGGTTTGAACTAGTGAAGGGTGTTCGACATCATATGAGGGAAAACCCCAATATCCCTATTCAACTGGAGATAGTAGGTGTGGAATACTGATTTCGACTGCCACTNAGTGAGATTTAGAGGGAATGACTGCATGCCAGTACTGAGTATATACCTGAAGGGGTTGTGTTGATGTATGATGACCAAGTACCTGCACACATGAAAACCAAATACCCGACGTGAAAAATATCTGAAGAGAATCGAACATATGAGCATTTATCTGATAATTTTGAATATGCACATGCGTACATAGTCAGGGTATGAAAAAATGGTGTCCTAGGGGCTCAGGATGAAAAGAGGCCCGGGGACTGTCATGATGTAGATGACGGGATGCTGATCCTGTGGCTAAAGATGGATCGATAAATGCACACCCGGAGCTCCTGGAATGGTGAGTGGAAGTTTGGAGAAAAAGGCCTATATATAGTTGTAGGGCCCACATTGCCACCTCATTTGTACATGCTGCTATAGTGACTGGACGAGAAGTATTGAGAGGAGATTTGGACATTTTTGGAGGACAAGGAATTCGATCGAGGACCAACGAGCTTCAGGTTAGTGGTCTGATCATCCTGCATAGAATTAGGGTTTCTATTTTTGGGCAGGGCCTGTACAGAGGTCCGTACAGGGTGTTTTATGTGTTTGGGCCCCCACGTGCGCAGGCGATCCGAAAGTATGCGTGCACAAGTGCGTGCCTTCCCATAGGATAAGCATGCATGGGGGAGCCTGTAAGGGGGACAAGGGCATGCACTATGTGCGCACCTGTTGGCTACACAACTGCGCATGTGTGTGCGACTGTGTATTGGACAGGCGTGCTTTAAGGCGCGCCTGTGTTTGTGAAAGGGGTGCATGAAGGCGCCCCTGTATGTTGAGCAGGTGCTCACCCATGCACGCCTGAAGGATGGACAAGTGTGCCTGAGTGCGTGTCTGTGGAGTTGATAGGTGCGCATACGTGTGCTCTTGTGGAGTGAACAGGCGCGCATGTGTGCGTTCCTGTGGGTTAAACAGCCATGCCTTGGAGGCAAGGTTGATGGGTGTAAAATTTATCTTTTTAATGCTTTTTATGGTCCATTTGGCTAACCTAGGATTGTTTTATGTGGTTGCAGGTGATCATTGTGCACGATGCTGGTTGGTTGGCGAGAGTGGGATTGGTCCTAGCTGAGAGATGTTGTGGCTATTGAGGAGCCGGGGGTATGTGCGACTTTGGCAGCCTGTTGGCTGTTGAAGTTCTTTGAGTGCCCATTTATATGGACACAGGAGTATCTCCTACAGTTCCTTAACCAGATGTGGAGTTCAGACCTACATTGTTTCATAGTGTGGGGAGAGCAGATTGCCTTCATTGCGGTGGAGGACATATACTTTGTGACTGGGCGCCTGTTTGGGGGAACGTCCCTACTGGCGGAGCTGGTGTTACTGAGGGATGTGGCGATAGCGAAAGTTGGCCGGAGGTACTGTTCGGGGGAGAACTCTATGTCTGGCACTGTTGTGAGCATTGGGGCAATGGATGCTCTAGTGCATCATTGTATAGAAACGATGATTGTGAGAGTGTATGGGTCTCTGGCGATGCAACAGATCAATGGTGGGAAGCTGTGAGTGATGGAGAGGGTACTGGCTGGTGAGCACTTAACCTGGCGGCTTACTCTGCATGGCAGGATGGTAGGGCAGTTGGACCATTGTTGGTCCACGGATACAAAACATTTTGCCTTTGGGTCCATTCTAGTGGCCTGGTTTTTGGAGAGGGTGCTTATGTTGCGCCCTAGGATTTTATTGGGTGCGCCTGGGGCACGAGATCCATGACTAAAGTGGTGTTCAACTATTTTGGTTCGCCATAGTGGTGGCGAGGGTGGCCACTTCTTTAATGTTGAGGTGGCACAGGTGTGGCAGCATATGCCGCAGGTGATTTTACAGTTCCCATATGCCGGTGTTGACTTCCAGGAGGATCCAGACATGGTGTTACCTCTAGGGGAGGTTTTTGACCGTCGAGGTATGTTGATGAGTTTTATATATATGATTTTTTTTTTTTTGAGATAGCATGAAATATGTATATGATATAGATACCGATACTATCTTTTGCTTGTTTGTATGTGCAGATGTGGCACCTCGCAGGCACGAGGTGGAGGTGCTGAGGGCGCCAGCTTGCCAGGAGCCAGAGAAACCGCCGCGGGGAGGGTCGCGGGTTGGAGAGAGACATCGGCGTGAGGACGCCGAGGCGAGACCAGCTGATCCTGAGAGAGTAGTGAGGAGACGCCTGTTTGATGACCCTGGTGTCAGGACATCACATGGTCCTTCGACGGATGTCAGAGAAGACTTTGAGGACATATGTCGTTACCTGGAGGCGGTGCTACAGGGTGTGCCTGAGGGCATGTGGTCTCGCATCTAGTATGAGGGAATCCCGGAGCAGTGTGTGAGTATTTTGCCACCATGGCGGGCCGTGGTACGACGGGCAGTAGTAGCAGGTGCTGCAATGACCAGACAATTACCTCTGGGGAAGGAGGGACCAGTAGTGGGTGGGGGACCACCGCTTGAGGGAGGGGCAGGAGGTGGTGCTCTAGAGGCACCTTGAGTGGTACTCTATGTATTTTTGTCTTTTTGTATATAGGCTGGTGAGCCCATTTTGTACCGAGGTGCTTCTCTGGCCTGCAGATACTTGTATTTTTTGTATGTAAACATTTGGATGGCACTATGGACCATTTTATATATACATGAGTATACATTTTGAGATCTATGTGGTGTTTACATGTGTTTTGTTAATGTTTTGATGATGTCTAATCTATGTATATGTTGTGACAGGATATTGATGTGTTTATGTATGTGTAGAGGTAGCTTGATGTGATATATGTCAGTCTAACACAATATTAGCTAAGTTATCTGTAATTTGATTCAATTGTCTTGGAATATGTGTAAATGTAATGGAATCAAAATGTCGAGATAAAAGTCTAACCTGCAGGTATTTGCGAAAGAGGCAAGGATCGCGTACACGCTACACATTGTTGAGCTGGAGAACGACTAGTTGAGAGTCGAGAAAGATGCTAAGGTGATGAATACAATGATGTTGGGCATCAGCTAGGAGGCCAATGATGGAAATGTATTCGGCTTGATTGTTGGTCGCTGAACCCAAACATATGCCACTCGAATGGAGCATTTCATGTGAGGGGGTGTAGAGAGCCCAAGTGGCCAAGTGAGATTTTGTGTCCAACAGCTGGCGCCGTCGGCGTAACCGATGTGGTAGGCCGATGGAGTAAGCATCTGTCAATAGCACAAATGATAGTTTAGACACGAGGGATGGAAAAAAGATTAAAAACACTATAAAATAAATAACCTAAAGTAGAATGACTACGTTTAAGCATAAAATTTCTTTAAGTATAACCCGTTGACAGGTGCTTTGAGAGAGAGGCCTTCGGGAGAGGTCGGGATGTATGAACCTTTGGTGAGGCAACGTTGGATAATGTATGGGCCATGCCATAGTGACTCAAATTTTCCATGGCCAAAGGTATCATGAGCAATATCGTAAGCAAGNCGCAGGCACGAGGTGGAGGTGCTGAGGGCGCCAGCTTGCCAGGAGCCAGAGAAACCGCCGCGGGGAGGGTCGCGGGTTGGAGAGAGACATCGGCGTGAGGACGCCGAGGCGAGACCAGCTGATCCTGAGAGAGTAGTGAGGAGACGCCTGTTTGATGACCCTGGTGTCAGGACATCACATGGTCCTTCGACGGATGTCAGAGAAGACTTTGAGGACATATGTCGTTACCTGGAGGCGGTGCTACAGGGTGTGCCTGAGGGCATGTGGTCTCGCATCTAGTATGAGGGAATCCCGGAGCAGTGTGTGAGTATTTTGCCACCATGGCGGGCCGTGGTACGACGGGCAGTAGTAGCAGGTGCTGCAATGACCAGACAATTACCTCTGGGGAAGGAGGGACCAGTAGTGGGTGGGGGACCACCGCTTGAGGGAGGGGCAGGAGGTGGTGCTCTAGAGGCACCTTGAGTGGTACTCTATGTATTTTTGTCTTTTTGTATATAGGCTGGTGAGCCCATTTTGTACCGAGGTGCTTCTCTGGCCTGCAGATACTTGTATTTTTTGTATGTAAACATTTGGATGGCACTATGGACCATTTTATATATACATGAGTATACATTTTGAGATCTATGTGGTGTTTACATGTGTTTTGCTAATGTTTTGATGATGTCTAATCTATGTATATGTTGTGACAGGATATTGATGTGTTTATGTATGTGTAGAGGTAGCTTGATGTGATATATGTCAGTCTAACACAATATTAGCTAAGTTATCTGTAATTTGATTCAATTGTCTTGGAATATGTGTAAATGTAATGGAATCAAAATGTCGAGATAAAAGTCTAACCTGCAGGTATTTGCGAAAGAGGCAAGGATCGCGTACACGCTACACATTGTTGAGCTGGAGAACGACTAGTTGAGAGTCGAGAAAGATGCTAAGGTGATGAATACAATGATGTTGGGCATCAGCTAGGAGGCCAATGATGGAAATGTATTCGGCTTGATTGTTGGTCGCTGAACCCAAACATATGCCACTCGAATGGAGCATTTCATGTGAGGGGGTGTAGAGAGCCCAAGTGGCCAAGTGAGATTTTGTGTCCAACAGCTGGCGCCGTCGGCGTAACCGATGTGGTAGGCCGATGGAGTAAGCATCTGTCAATAGCACAAATGATAGTTTAGACACGAGGGATGGAAAAAAGATTAAAAACACTATAAAATAAATAACCTAAAGTAGAATGACTACGTTTAAGCATAAAATTTCTTTAAGTATAACCCGTTGACAGGTGCTTTGAGAGAGAGGCCTTCGGGAGAGGTCGGGATGTATGAACCTTTGGTGAGGCAACGTTGGATAATGTATGGGCCATGCCATAGTGACTCAAATTTTCCATGGCCAAAGGTATCATGAGCAATATCGTAAGCAAGNTATGTAAACATTTGGATGGCACTATGGACCATTTTATATATACATGAGTATACATTTTGAGATCTATGTGGTGTTTACATGTGTTTTGTTAATGTTTTGATGATGTCTAATCTATGTATATGTTGTGACAGGATATTGATGTGTTTATGTATGTGTAGAGGTAGCTTGATGTGATATATGTCAGTCTAACACAATATTAGCTAAGTTATCTGTAATTTGATTCAATTGTCTTGGAATATGTGTAAATGTAATGGAATCAAAATGTCGAGATAAAAGTATAACCTGCAGGTATTTGCGAAAGAGGCAAGGATCGCGTACACGGTACACATTGTTGAGCTGGAGAACGACTAGTTGAGAGTTGAGAAAGATGCTAAGGTGATGAATACGATGATGTTGGGCATCAGCTAGGAGGCCAATGATGGCAATGTATTCGGCTTGATTGTTGGTCACTGAACCCAAACATATGCCACTCGAATGGAGCATTTCATGTGAGGGGGTGTAGAGAGCCCAAGCGGCCAAGTGAGATTTTGTGTCCAACAGCTGGCGCCGTCGGCGTAACCGATGTGGTAGGCCGATGGAGTAAGCATCTGTCAATAGCACAAATGATAGTTTAGACACAAGGGATGGAAAAAAGATTAAAAACACTATAAAATAAATAACCTAAAGTAGAATGACTACGTTTAAGCATAAAATTTCTTTAAGTATAACCCGTTGACAGGTGCTTTGAGAGAAAGGCCTTCGGGAGAGGTCAGGATGTATGAACCTTTGGTGAGGCAACGTTGGATAATGTATGGGCCATGCCATAGTGACTCAAATTTTCCATGGCCAAAGGTATCATGAGCAATATCGTAAGCAAGGACGAGATCACCTTCGCAAAATGAGAGAAGGTTGACATGTCGATCAAAGGTAGCCTTTGATCATTTTTTAGCTGCCTCATTGTTCTATAATGAAGATCATCAATTTTCATCTAGGGACTCTAAGTTCAGCAAGTGCTGCTCCATTGGAGCAGTGTCAGGTAATAACTCAATTGTAGTGCGTAAGGTGGGAATTTTTCACTCGATGGGAAGAGTGGCCTCAACCCTATGGACTAGATGAAATGGTGTGAAACCAATAGCTGTTTTCACAGCCGTACGGTAAGCCCAGAGTGAGAAAAATAACATATGATGCCAATTGGTCTTATGTTTATTAACTGTGCACTGTAACATGGTCTTGAGGACCTTGTTAACTGCTTCAACCTGTCCATTAGATTGAGGGTAATATGGTGAGGCAAACTCATAGGAGAATCCTAACCGAGATGAGAGTTCGATGAAAATATCATTCTCGAAGTGTTTCCTGTGATCGGAAACAAGTTGGAGTGGTACTCCAAAGAGAGATATGACGTGGTTAAAGAAAAAACGCACTGCGGTGTCAGCGATTTTGTTGAAGGTGGGCATAGCTTCAACCCATTTGGTGAAGTAATTGACCGTGACAACAATGTATTTGTGTCCATTGATGGAGGGGGGATTACAAGTCATGAATTCAATGCCCCATTTACAAAAAGTGTCGGCAGTGATGACTGGATGAAGAAGAGAAGGTGGTGCTCAGGATTTGTTGGCGTAAAGCTGACACTTCTCGCATCATTTCATGGCGTGAATGCAATCGTGAAACAAGGTAGGCCAAAAGTAACCCACTCAGATAATCTTCTGAGTAGTGGATACTCCCAAAAGATGGCCCCCACATAATCCATTGTCGCAGTCGTTCAAGATGCGATCAACCTCATCAATGGTTAGGCATTGACGAAGGATGGTGTCGACCCCTCGCTGGTATAAGATGTCTTTGATGAGGAGGTAGCGGGGGGCCTAGTTGCGAATACAACGGCGATCATGTCGTGAAAGGTGGTTACCAAACTTTTGAGTTTGGAGGTAGATGAGGAGGTCGCCATACCAAGGATCATCCGAAGTGATGTAAAGAGGTGTTCATCGGGAAAGCCGGTATTGACGAGGGCATTGGTTGTGTCAGAGGGGAGGGCCATGACAAGTTCGGTGAGAACGAGGGATTTCTTTCTCTTGGGTGTTGAGAATTCAAGATCGTACTCATGAAGGATAACGATCCGTCGAGCAAATTTGTCGTTAATTTTCCGGCAACTGAGCAAGTATTGCATAGGGTTGGAATCTACTACAACCTTAGTTGTGTGGAGTAGAATGTAGTGATGCAGTTTCTGGGCTGCGAGGACGACTACAAGAGCTAGTTTCTCTTCATGTTTATACTTCAAGGGTGGACCTGAGAGGTTTTTAATAACATAATAAATGACATGCTCACGATTGTCATCACCTAGATGAATGAGAACTCCTTCTACTAAAACAACTAATGCTGATATGTAGCGGATATAGTCATGATTGTAGTCAGGTGCACTAATTAAAGGGGCATTGGAGAGTGCCATTTTAATATCATCAAATGACTATTGGGCATGTTCATCCTAGTAAAATGGGATGTCATGACATAGTAAGCGAAGGAAACCATGTGCGCAAGTGGCGTATTCGGGGACAAATCACCGTAGAAAGTTAGCCTTGCCTTGGAGGCTCTGGAGTTGATGTAAATTCTGGGGAGGTGGAATTTCAGTGATAGCTTGGAATTTGAGGTGGTCCACGGTAATACCACTTGGGGAAACGATGAATCTGAGGAGGCGAACCACGATGACGCAGAAAATGCACTTGAGGGGATTCAAGTGGATGTTGTATTGATGACACCGTTGGAAGATGATTCGTAAATCATCAAGATGTTGGGTACATTTCTTGGATCGAGTTGCGAGTTCGTCCAAGTATGCGAGGATGATATGAGCCAGATCGTGAAAAATGTATGTCATAGCCTATTGGAAAGTTGCGCCAGCATTCTTTAGGCCAAACGACATGAAAAGATATGCAAAAGTACCCTGGGGGTAGTGAATGTGGTTTTGTTTTGATCAGCGAGGTGGATTTGGATTTGATTATAACCAGAGAAACCGTCCATGAAGGATAGAGCATCGTGGCCTGCGCAGTCGTCGATAATTTGATCGATGAAAGGTGTTGGAAAGTTGTCTTTGGGACATGCATGATTGAGATCAAGAAAGCCCGTGTAGACACAGATAGTTCCCTATTTTTTACTAAAGGGTATAGGGTTGGAAACCCATGAGGTATAGGCGATGGGGTAGATGAATCCAACCGCGTGTAATTGGTCAATTTTAGATTTGATGGCTGTTGCTTTGGATGGGTGTAGCAGTCATTATTTTTTATGAACTAGTGTAATGTTGGGCTAGGTGTCGATGCGATGTTCGATGATAGATGGATTAAGGCCAAGCATTTTCATGTATGATCAGGAAAAAATATCCCAATATTCCTGGAAGAGGGCTTTATAGGCGGTGATTTCTTGAGGAATGCAAGAAGCTCCAATGGTGATTTCCTCGATGACGATAATTTTGATGGAAATGTCGATTTTAATGGTCGAGAAATGTTGGCCATGTTGCCTTCTTCAAAAGCATCAGGGGCAGGAATGGGGTTTTTGAACCAGTCGATAGGCCCTGATGGGATAAAATCCTTGGTTTCAACCACGTATATGGGGTGTTGGTCAGGAGGTGTGGAGGCTTCCTGTGGAAAGAAGAGTGCGCGGTGGTGTAGTGCATCCCATGGGTAGTCAGGGTTGTTTAACTCTTCTAGTATTTCCTCGTCATAGTGGAATTGGTGGGAATACAAGGGGTCATGAAGAGTTATATCGGTGACTATTGTCGTGTGGCCGCCCCCTGGTGATGAAGAAGCAGGGGGAATGACACAAGGGAGTTTCGATGGTTCGCTCAACATAAACCAAATATTGAAGTACTGAGGATTACCTGTGGTAGTTGGGTGTAAAAATTTCGTAGGGAAATGAGCGGGAGAGTTGGGGGGTGAATCCTCAGATAAGCCATCCAAGAACCATGGAGGCATTATAAGGGATGCGGGTTCGGGAGAAATGACATGAATAACCTCTAGTGACGAGGTGAGGTCAACTATCGATTCTGTGGGTCTTTGAAGCAGGGTCAATTTGCGTTGCCTGTATTCAATGATCATAGGACACTAGTATGTAAAATGATCTAAGGATTCACATAGAGAGCAAGGGAATCTCATATGTTCATTGACTGAAGTTGTGACATAATGGATGTCAGTGATTTTTGGTAGGGATGACGTAGCTAGTATGGGTTCACTCTAGAAGCTTTGGCGTATTGCGGCTAATGCCTACTGAAAGCGTGGCAGTGCTAGGAAATGGTGGGTATAATGGCCATATTCTGAACATATAGCACAAGCGAATTTGGTTCTCAACCCTTTACTAGTTGAATGGGGGGTGTTAGCGGCAGTAATGGCTATAGTGGTGAGTGTTGAGGGAGTTTGATTGAGTGGAATCAAATTCTGTAACTCTGGTAGAGATGGGCAGTTGTTGGTTTGGTGTCCATCTTTCTCACATAGCGTGCAAGGGGGTTGGATGCATGGGGGTAGTGGAGTTGTGGGATCCTTCTTCTTTCTCTTTCCCCCAGTTGTGGAAGGGGGGGTAGTGAGTGGGGGTGTAGAGGGTATGGTGGGAGTAAGTATGGGAATCATCATTGGGATTCCTTCCGTTTGGGGGAGAAGGGATGGTCGAGGGACCATCTCGGGTGGGTGTATATACCAAACTGAAATTGCTAACACCATATTAGGGAGGGTAAGCATTGTGGCTACTTGGAAAGCTTCGATGCCAGGTGGAGGGTAAAATAAGGGGATTTGAGTGATGGCTTGGGGAACTGTCTCCCAAACTGGGATATGACCTTGGGGAGGGGTGAAATCGTGGACTGGTGGGGTCGACCAGTTCGTAGGAGGCTCGTGAGGGGGAAGTTCTGCGACTAGTGGGATGTCATATATGATAGAAGCCTCCCTAGGAGGAAGGGTATCCTCTGTGTTAGTTCTGTTAGATGATACGACACATACTTTATTGGAAGGATGAAGGAGCAGTGGTGATCCATGGTAAGTTCCTAACAATGATGGATGTTTGAAAATTTCGGGACCCATTTCGACGAGTGGGTATGCATCATGACTCGTGTGGATGAGAGGAAGAATTTTATCAATGTTGGCAGATGGGTTAGGCTCGTAATGTGAGACTTGGTCAATGGTAACAATCTTCCTGTTGTGGGGGAACATCATTGTTCGAAAGACAGAAGAGGCAACTGCCTTCATAATGTACATGTAGCTACGACCGAATAGGATATTATAATCGAGTGGGGCATCGATAACTTCAATGTCGATGAGAATAGTCTTTCCACCGAGTTCTACGGGGACATTTTGGAAGAGCCCTTTAGGAGATGATGGTCATCCGTCATAAGCTCATAAGGTAATGGAAGAGGGTATGAGATTGGGGGAACCAAGTTTCTACCATACAGAAATGGACATAATGCATGTAGATGCACCTTCATCATTGATACACCGATGAATTGTGATGTTCCATATTTTTACTAGGATAGAAAAGCGATCAAGGCGGGAAGGCGAGGTTCTCCGCTGTCGAGATCAAATGTAATGAGTCGAGTATCTACAGGGTTGACTTCCCCCAAGGAAGAAATTAATGATTTTCTCTGAGTGGGAAAAGTCTGAAGGACTTCTAAGACTGACATGGCAGCCGGGGATTGTGCTAAGTCATCAACCAAACTGTAATTATGAGCATCCCTAGCCTGTGGGTTGTGGACATTCCTGCGTAATGGGATGCGAGGAATGCAAAGAAGTGGCTTTGTGTTAGGGAGAGGGATCACCAACAGGGTTCCCATCGGTGTAGGGTTTGTCTCTGGAGGGATGGGAGGAGACTCAACAGGTGCATGATACTGATGATTACGTGTTTGCAGAAGGATTTCTTTCTCACTAGTGAGGAGGATCATGCAATCTGCTGGATTGTTTGGATTGAGGTATTGTCCCACCTAAGGTGGAGGAGGCTATGTGTCATGTTGGGTGTTTATCAAACCTTGGCATGGAATAGGATTCTGCATCATGGCCGGG
>JZKD02S0895585.1:0-14045 GCA_000966675.3 Picea glauca
TTCGGGAAGGTGATGGAGGCATAAGGGGAAGGGGGAGGATTCATTTTGGAGGATTCTCATTCATAGAGTTTACGAGAGGAGATTTTGGGGGAAACATTGGGAGAGATAGGGAACAATGGATTTACAGTGCACACCGGGGATGAGGGGTTTTGGGCTCGGAGGGCTAGGACGTCCGTAGATGTCCTAGGGCCAGGCGTACTGGTCGGCAGGGTGGTGGTTTTGGGGTATTCTAAGGAGCTCGTTCAATCTGCTGCAGATAGTAGAAGGTTCAAGCGAGGATTCAAGCTTAGCATCAGTGACAGGTATTTTCAAAAATTGTGAAGTGTTTACGTAAATTTAATATTTTTTTTTACCAAATTTTATTTACGCAAGTATGCACATAGCTTTGCAAATTATGAAAATTTTTACTTCTTAAGAGCTTGCTGAAATTAAGTAAATTGGTACAGAAATCAAGTAAATTAGTAGATATTTAGTCCCTTTTCAATTCTGGGTGTTACAATATGGATAAAAGAAACCCTGAAGGAACATAAAGATGTCTGATTACTAGAGATATTAAAATAAAAGGAGCAAGTTGAAGCAAGAATAGGGGACTTTGACATTGAAAGTATTCTTGATGAATAAACACAAGTGAACATTATTCCAGAAAGAACTTGGGAAGCTATAGGAAATCCTTCCGTGATCCCTTCCCTAGGAGGGACAAGTTTATTCAGAGGAAATATAGTAAACCTATGTGGAAGGCTCGCCTGGATACCTATGAATATCAATGGAACTTCGACAGAGGAAGACTTTGAGATTATTAAATTTGTTGAAGATAGAGCCTCGTTTACCATGCTCATAGGAAAACCTTGGATTGATAGAGAACAAGCTAGACGAAAAGAGGAAGAAGAAGTTTTGGAACAAAATAAGAAAGAATTAAAATACTTTATGACCAGAAGGATCACACACTTGATTGAAGAACATAAGAGTAGATCGTAGATATTTAATACTAGCAACTCTGATGTCGAGGCTAAGATAACACTAGAGGATCCACAAAAGATTGGGTTACATATTTTTGATACAGAAGAAGTATTATCCAAGAACCCTAGGAAAGAATTTCAACAGCGCGAAGTAACTAAGACCATAGAAGATAAGCATTAGAATGGTAAAAGAATTATTGAGACGAAGATCACTCGGAAGAAGGCTAGAAATTTAAGGAAGAAAAGGGATAATACTGTAAGGTTACAAGAGGTTCTAGAGGATACTTCGCAAAAAGAAAAATTGTAGAATTGGAGCTTCGCTGAGATATCAGAACAACGACATAGAGTACTTCTCCATGAAAAAGCAACATAACCGTTGGGGCCGATATATCCATTTGACTTCCTCTCCGAATGGGTAGAAAAGAAATAAAGGTTTGTCATCCAACTGTTGAAACACACCATAATGGGTCAAACAGGAGTTAATGAAGGATCATAATTGTTATCAGCAAATCATTGCTAAGCTTCCCTACATAGTCCATTATGCCACACACCGAGAATAATTTTTTCTAAGTGAGAATTTGAGCATGAAACCTGAGATTAATTCACCTTGAGATCATTTCCTTCTTCCCATACTATTCACTATAGTATCTAAATTCCTTTCGCACCCAAGATAGCTGACCCAAGCTTGTATGTCGGACGAGCTCCGCATTGCTGAGAAAGTAGTTGAAGAATTTTTAATTGACTTAATGACTGAGAGAGTCATGTCAGAGTGAGGAGTGTCTACAGGTGTATAAGCATCATCTTCGGGAGCATTTTCAGCTTCTCCCTCCACTTCTCGAGAAGGACCATCCTGATTTCCTTCAAAAAGATGATCTAAGATCATAAACGACTTTGCCTAAGTATCTTGCCTAAGTATACCCCACCACTAAGAGGCACAGTGAATCAAGACATTGTACCCAGAGACTTCAACTATGATTTGGTCACTGTGTACCTCCAGAAAGGGGTGCATGCAGTTCGTGCTGACCAGGATAAGCTCATAGCGTTGAAATTTAGTGATTTTAACCTTGGATATCGCAAAGTTTATAGTATGATAGCCCCGCACAAGTACTTAACTATCACAAAAGGGAGGAACCCAAAGATTGTCCCTCAACAATGGACCCATAAACTCACACAGTCAACCCTCCTCAATGTAATGAAGATTCCTGATTTCGGGAGGCATCAAGAAGTGAATTCATGCATCAGATTGTTGTTGTCCTGCTACCATGGAGGATACTTATGGTTGGACTGTTGCATCACTGTTGATCTGATTCTGATCAATCGGATCACAGGGCTAAGCATACAGGGCCCTGACCCGCAGGAGTTTTACCCTGGAAAGACCGCAGATCGCGCTCTCATCCAACGAATAAATGACACATATTTTGACATAGAGAAAGGCATGTGAGGCTATAAGGTAGCCTCCATCTAGAATGCAGCAGTGCACCTCGATTTCTAGATGATCGCAGGGAAGTTAGTCCGCAAGAACAGACCCACACAGGTGACTAGATTTGTAGTTGACCTTGCAGGGAAGTGCATGGAGGGACTACAAATGAACTGGGTGAAGTACCTTGTAAATCAGTTAGAGCTTGACTGCAGAGAAGTGCAATACCAAGGGTATGAGTTTCACTTTAGTTGGTTGTTGATACTCATCACTTTCATCGCCTAAGAGCTACCAGAAGGTGCCACTTTTCCAAAGATCGAACCCTTCGAACCACTGGCCGCAAAGTTCTATACGTTGTGGTACTCCAGTGACATGAACAAGCAGTGGTAGTCCAATGCAATCTTCCATGCTTATTACAACCAATTGAAGAATGAAATCCAGTCTACACCACGCCTCACACCAAACACACTTCATAGGTTTAGACCTTTGATCAAATTCAGCGCAGACTACCACTTCACCTATATCACAGCACGTGTTGATGAAC
Source organism: Picea glauca (assembly GCA_000966675.3). Taxonomy (NCBI): domain Eukaryota; kingdom Viridiplantae; phylum Streptophyta; class Pinopsida; order Pinales; family Pinaceae; genus Picea; species Picea glauca. Next base: position 2,918 of record JZKD02S0895585.1, read on the forward strand.
ACAAAAACAACTCTAGCCGTACTACAAGTTGACAGAAGAAGACTTGGAGCAGATTACCAAGGAATGGTCGATGGACCTCCTTGTTACAGCGGACCCCACAGAAATATCCGATGTAGAAATCCATGAAGCTATACTGGATACACCTATATCGAGAAAGACTAGGATGGATGATGAAGTTTAAGATATCCATAGCACATCCATGAAGACTACTTCAATCTCACCTGCGCAGGGAGGTGATGGTGAAGAACTAGATGGCACATAGTTTGAGAAAAACAAAGGCGAGTGTTGTGTTGCTTATATTTTTAGTATAATGAACTCATTAATTATCAATACGAGATTCGTAATCAACAGAGGTACAAGACACCAGTAAGAAAGATAATTTCTAATGTCACGAGTATAGAATTAAACTAGATTATGCATGCTGGAAACAAATCAAAATAGCAAACTGCAATGCACTTTGGTTGTATTTCACAGAGAGGCTATCCACTCCATTATGGCACATGCAAGTATGATATGGAGTTGGTTTGACANGGTGGGCCCTTGCTACTTCAACAGGTCAGCTACTAAAGTCTACAGGAGGCTTTTCTTCAATCCACACATTACTCTCACTCAAATCTCAAAACATAACATTAAACTTTTATTAACAAATCAACTCATATTCAATCATAGACAATCAAGACATAGAGGTAAATGGTGTTCTTCTATTAGTCTTCACTCAGAATATGTCTTGCAATATCATACGTTGTTTCACATGTTGGTAATATGCTAACTCTCCTACTCTTCCACCATCCTTGCCATGACTATTTAATAGTCTTAATCATGAAACACAAGGAGGTGAAGTGATTTTCAAATCAATTAGTTGTTAAATTCAATCATTTGGTTACATATTTAGCTTCATCCTCATGACATGAAGTGCATGAGAATGAGGCAATCAACAAAATATTCTTATCATAGCCTTGCTAAAGAAAATAGACATCCACCAATTGGCTTAGGCGAGATCTGGAACTTAACTTAGTGTATTAGGCTCTTCCATAATGGTACTAGATCATAACAAGTAGATGGTACCGGATCATGATAGTGCGCAAAAGGTGGTACTGGATCATGACAGTGTGTGGTTGTTGGTACCAAATCTCAACAGATGAGATTTTAGTACCGTATGCATTTGGTACCGGATTCAGACAGTGGCAGTCTTGGTGCGCAGGTACCGGATAGCTGAGCTGGTACAGGAACGTTGGATATCTAGAGGTCAAAGATTTATATATGACAAATTGAAGCATTAATACATGAAATATTTAATTCCCTAACTCAATAAACCACAAAATCCATGAATTAACCATACTTTACCTTATGACCTTATTACTGGCTAATGGTAGCATTCTTGTCATTCACCCAAGCTTAGGTAGGCCAAAAAGGTATAGATGAAGAGTATAATAGGGTAATGGGGATGTCAATTTCAGGTCTCAACATTCCCCCATGCCAAAATCATTGCATGTCCTCATGCAACTGAAAACAAACCCAAAANACATAGAGGTAAATGGTGTTCTTCTATTAGTCTTCACTCAGAATATGTCTTGCAATATCATACGTTGTTTCACATGTTGGTAATATGCTAACTCTCCTACTCTTCCACCATCCTTTCCATGACTATTTAATAGTCTTAATCGTGAAACACAAGGAGGTGAAGTGATTTGCAAATCAATCAGTTGTTAAATTCAATCATTTGGTTACATATTTAGCTTCATCCTCATGACATGAAGTGCATGAGGATGAGGCAATCAACAAAATATTCTTATCATAGCCTTGCTAAAGAAAATAGACATCCACCAATTGGCTTAGGCGAGATCTGGAACTTAACTTAGTGTATTAGGCTCTTCCATAATGGTACTAGATCATAACAAGTAGATGGTACCGGATCATGATAGTGCGCAAAAGGTGGTACCAGATCATGACAGTGTGTGGTTGTTGGTACCAGATCTCAACAGATGAGATTTTAGTACCATATGCATTTGGTACCGGATTCGGACAGTGGCATTCTTGGTGCGCAGGTACTGGATAGCTGAGCTGGTACAGGAACGTTGGATATCTAGAGGTCAAATATTTATATATGACAAATTGAAGCATTAATACATGAAATATTTAATTCCCTAACTCAATAAACCACAAAATGCATGAATTAACCATACTTTACCTTATGACCTTATTACTGGCTAATGGTAGCATTCTTGTCATTCACCCAATCTTAGGTAGGCCAAAAGGGTATAGATGAAGAGTATAATAGGGTAATGGGGATGTCAATTTCAGGTCTCAACATTCCCCCATGCCAAAATCATTGCATGTCCTCATGCAAATGAAAACAAACCCAAAATTTTCAAAACTTGAGACCGTGTTCTTTACTTTGGTGGATCAATGATGTTGATGGCTGAAGCCTCTTCTTTCAGCTCCCTTTTGATGACCCTAACATATTGTAGGAGTCGTAATACCTTGTTGAGCTTGTTAGAAGTCTATTCATGGTCATCTTGAAGTTGTTGGTTGGTTTCTTTCAATTGCTCATTTTCCTTTTTGATATACCTGTCCAAGAGTTGGTATTCCTTCACTTCTTGTTTCAGTTCCTGATTTTGTTTTTGCAATTCCCCAATATTTTTCCTCATTTGTTCTTTTGTCAAGGTATTTGTTGACTCCGTCATTACCGACTGGATGCATTCCGTTTCCTCGACTTCCTCCATCATCCCACATAAAGTAATAATGGCTTGCTCCTTGGTCAAACTAGGGATGTCATCTTGGATTGATAAATCCTCAAAAGGGGAGGTAAGATTGATTGGATATTCCTGTGTATGAGGACTGACTATTGTTTTTCCCTTCTTTTCCATTCTCCTCATGATTATTTTACAAGGAGGTACCAGATCAAGTATGTTCACAGGCTTCCTTTTCTTCTTTTCTAATTGTGAAATGGTGACAGGGTGTTGTGCCACCGACTGTTTACTTTTAGTTTATGAGCTATGCTTCCCTTTCTTCATAATTTTTGTTTGATGGCCCTTGTTTGCACCCAATTCGTCACTAGGTGAGAAAATTAAGAGTGATTACATGCCCAGTTGGGCTCTGCTAGGCATGACAGTTGTAAGGTAAAAGGTTAGAAAGAAAAACAACAAAGCTATTAACAAGAATTAAACTAAAACTAATAAAAACTATGAGCATNAAGGTGTGTATCAATATACAAGTGTGTACAAACGAGGCGGGCATGCCCCATGCTCGTGTAATGTAACTCTGAAATGTTGATGTAGACAACTGCAGCGCCCTCGGGGGCGGAATGACAAAGGCAGAAGACAATTCTGCAATGGAACATACTCTGAACCAACGGTAATGGTCGCGGAAGTAATCTAGCGATGGTGATGTGGGCATTGGTGGCCATACTAAGTTTAGAGGTCTTTGGAAACTGATGAGAAAAAACTGCAATAGTCGCAAAGTAAGACCCACCACAACATGAGAAAGTGCTGGCGTCGAATGTTATGGGGGTCAACGACATCAGGGAGCAATGGTGTTTCCCTCTGTGTCGTCCGAGATCTCTCATTAAATGGGAAATAAGAATCAAGATACTGTCACCCTTTTTGAAAAGTGTGCTGATGTCGACAAAAGGAGGACGTGACTCCTAAAACCAAAGGGCTTCGCAGAATCTACTGTGGTGGAGAAGTGGCAGAGGTACATAGACGAAGTCGAGAAATAGGAAGACTCAAGACTGCCTTTGGCTGGAGCATGTATGAGATAAACAGTTGTCGCAACCGTGTGACAAGGTCGAGTGTCAGGGGGACACCAGGACCGAGGATAAGTTGTGCCAGAGGATGGACAAGGTGAACAAATTCAGAGGGTAAAGGTAAGTGACCTGGGTAGTATTCTGAAAACATAGACGATGCCGGCGGGAAAAAATGAGAAGTAATGCTCCAACCAAGGGTGACATGGGTTGCGTGTGGCCAAGAGGAAAGCAGGTCGCCAACGGTGACGACAAAAGTAAATAATGTAAAATGAAGGGGTTTGTACAATAAATAATGAATATATTTGGGAAAGATGTACAAAATACAGAAACGGGTGACCCAATGTGAAATGAGTGCCCCTGTGAGGGCAGAAATTGCTGGGAAAATCGATGAAGGGTGGGGACCCCATTGGTGAGTTTCTGTATGAGGTAGGTGAAATGAAGAGAGGTTCACATATGGGAAAACTGATGGTGGATGAAATGGTGGGTTCATGATCCTGCGGAGGTGCAGGTAAAAAAGAACATGACCATNAATAATGAATATATTTGGGAAAGATGTACAAAATACAGAAACGGGTGCCCCAGTGTGAAATGAGTGCCCCTGTGAGGGCAGAAATTGCTGGGAAAATCGATGAAGGGTGGGGGCCACATTGGTGAGTTTCTGTATGAGGTAGGTGAAATGAAGAGAGGTTCTCAGATGGGCAAACTGATGGTGGATGAAATGGTGGGTTCATGATCCTGCGGAGGTGCAGGTAAAAAAGAACATGACCATAAAGCGATGTGTTGGGAGTCCGTATGGGAAGCTAGCAAAATGAGGAGAAGAAGTATGTGGTTAATTTGCAACATAATGAAAGACTACCGGGACTCCCATCCCTAAAGGGTAATGAAGAACAGCATGAGTGTCGAAAGTGAAAAGAGGTGCTATGAATGAGACGACTCATGTGGGTAAGAAAATTACCGGGTACCAGTACCAAAAATGCAAATGGAGGTGTGGGTACTGCAGAGCCGGAAATGGGTATCCTAAAGGTCAAAATCAGGGGGTGTGACTGGGAATGTAAATGYAATACAGTGGGAGAGACTACATGCCAGTGCTGAGTATATACCTGAAGGAATGATGTAGAGATGATGACCAAGTACCTGCACAGAGAACAACCAAATACCCAAAGTGAACAATATATGAAGAGAAGAACAAATATGAACATGTATTAGATAAATGTGACAATGCGCGTGCGTACCTGGCCATGATATGAAAAAAGGGTGCCCCGGGGGCTCAGGGTGAAAAGTGGCCCAGGGACAGCCATGATGTAGGTGGCGGGATGCTAATCCCGTGGCTACAGAGGGTTCAAAAAATGGACATCGTGGGCTCCCGAAATGATGAGTGGAAGTTTGGAAAAAAGGCCTATATATAGTTGTAGGGCCCACATTGCCACCTCTTTTGTACCTGCTGCTTCAGTGAGTTTACGAGCATATTCAGAGGAGATTGCGTGATTCCGAGAGCACGAGGTATCTGATTCACGGCGTGCGAGTTTCAGGTTAGTGGTCTGAACATCCTCCATAGTTATAGGTTTCAAATTTTTGGGTAGGGTAGGTACGGGGGGTCGTACAAGAGTTTTAGGGGGTTTTTGGGTAGAGGGTGGGCCCACCACCACCTCCCGAGGGAGGTGCAGCTGGGGGTGCGATAGAGGCCCCCTGATTGTATTTGTGTATAGTTTTGATAGGCTAGTGAGCCGATTTTTGTACCATGATGTGGCACGGGCCTGTGGGCCAATGTATTTTTGTATATGTAAACTTTTGGATGGCCGAGGAGGCCCATATATATATATGAGTATACATGTTTTTTGGATCCAAATGTGTTTTACATATATTTTTTTGTGTTGATGTTGATGATGTTGATGCTATCTATATGCTGTGACAGGTTATATGAGATGTTTTATGTATGTGTAGTTTGATGTGATATATGCCAATCTAGCAATATGTTAGCTATTTCATCTGTTGTTTGATTCAATTCCCTGGGAATGTGTGTAAATGTAATGGAATCAAAATGTCGAGATAATAATCTAACTTGCAGGTATTTGCGAAAGAGGCACGGATCGCGTACACGGTACACATTGTTAAGTTGGAGAACGACTAGTTGAGAGTCGAGGAGAACGCTAAGCTGACGAATATGGTGATGATGGGTGTCGGTCAGGAGGCCAATGAAAACAGTGTATTCGGCTTGGTTATTGGTTGCTAGTCCTAAACAGATGTCGCTGGAATGTAGCATTTCATGTGAAGGGGTGTAGAGAGCCCAAGCAGTCGAAGCGAGATTTTGTGTCCAACGGTTGGCGCCATCGGCATACCCAATGTGGTAAGCTGGTGGAAGAGTCATCTATCAATAGCACAAAGGATAGTTTAGATGGGGGAAAAAAATAATAAAAACGCTATAAAAGAAGAAAAAATAATTTAAAGTAGCCTGACTACGTTTTAATCATAAAATTTCTTGAGGTATAACCCATTGACGGGTTCTTTGAGCGTGAGGCCTTCAGGGGAGGCCAGGATGTATGCGCCTTTGGTGAGGCAATGTTGGATGATGTAAGGGCCATGACAGAGTGATTCGAATTTTCCGTGGCCAAAGGTATCATGAGCGATATCGTAGGCGAGGATGAGGTCGCCTTCGCGGAATGAGCGAAGGTTGACATGGCAATCAAAGGTAGCTTTGGATCGGTTTTTAGCTGCCTCGTTGTTCTGTAATGAGGATCGACGATCCTCATCCAGAGACTCCAAGTTCAGCAAGCGCTTCTCTATTGGAGCAGTGTCAGGTAAAATCTCAATTGCGGTGCGAAGGGTGGGTATTTCGCACTCGATAGGAAGAGTTGCCTCTATCCCATGGACTAGGTGAAAGGGCGTGAAACCTGTGGCGGTCTTCACTGTCGTTCGATAAGCCCATACCGCGGAAAATAACATATGATGCCAATTGGTTTTATGTTTATTGACCGTGCGCTGTAACATGGTATTGAGGACTTTGTTCACTGCCTCGACCTGTCCGTTTGACTGAGGGTAGTATGGTGAGGCAAACTCGTGAGAGAAGCCTAACCGAGATGAGAGTTTGACGAAGATCTCATTCTCAAAATGTTTCCCGTGGTCGAAAATGAGTTGGAGTGGTACTCCGAACCTGGATATGACGTGATTGAAGAAAAAATGCACTGCAGTGTCGGCGATGTTGTTGAAAGTGGGCATAGCTTCAGCCCATTTGGTGAAGTAATCGACAGCGACAACAATGTATTTGTGACCATTGCTGGAGGGGGGATTACAAGTCATAAAGTCAATGCCGCATTTACAAAAGGGGCCTGCAATAATGACAGGGTGAAGAAGAGCGGGGGGAGCTCGGGCTTTGTTGGCATAGAGCTGGCATTGCTCACATCGTTTCACGGCATGAATGCAATCGTGAAACAGGGTAGGCCAAAAGTAACTGGCCCGGATAATATTTTGGACCGTGGCGATGCCCGAAAGATGGCCCCCACAGGCGCCACTATGTCAGTTTTTTAAGACTCTGTCAGCCTCGTCAATAGTCAAGCAGCGACGAAGAATGGTGTTGACGCCTCGCCTATATAAGATGTCACCGATGAAGAGATAGCGGGGGGCTTGATGGCGAATGCGCCGACGATCATCTCGTGATAGGTGGTTACCGAAATTTTGAGTTCGTAGGTAGACGAGAAGGTCGTCGTACCAAGGATCATCAAAAGCGATGTAAAAGAGATGTTCGTCAGCAAAGTCAGTATTGACGGGGGCACTGGGTGTGTCAGAAGGAAGGGTCGTGATAAGTTCAGTGAGGATGAGGGCCTTCTTACTCTTTGGTGTTGAGAACTCGAGGTCGTATTCCTGGAGGATAACGATCCATCGAGCAAATTTGTCGTTAACTTGGCGACGACTGAGCAAATATTGCATAGGGTTGGAATCTACGACAACCTTGGTGGTGCGAAGCAGAATGTAATGGCGCAGTTTCTGGACTGTGAGGACAACTGCAAGAGCAAGTTTTTCTTCATGTTTGTACTTCAGGGGTGGTCCTGAGAGGTTCTTACTGACGTAGTAAATGATGAGTTCACGATTGTCATCTCCGAGCTGGACGAGGATGCCGGATACTGATACAGTTGATGCTGATATGTAGAGGATGTAGTCGCGATTGTAATCAGGTGCACTAATCAAAGGTGCATTGGAAAGTGTTGCCTTCAGATCGTCAAACGACTATTGGGCATAGTCGTCCCAATGAAAAGAGATGTCGTGGCACAGTAAGAGAAAGAAAACCATGTGCGCGTATGGCATAATCAGGAACAAAGTGTCTAAGAAAGTTGGCTTTGCCCTGTAGACTCTGTAGTTGTCGCAAATTCCGAGGAGGTGGAATTTCGGTGATAGCTTGGACTTTGAGGGGATCTATGGTGATACCGCTTTGGGAAACGATGAAACCGAGGAGGCGCCCTGCGGTGACGCAGAACACGCACTTGAGAGGATTCAAGTGGATGTTGTATTGACGACACCATTGAAAGATGACTCGTAAATCATCGAGGTGTTGGGTGCGCTTCTTGGATCGAGCGGTGAGGTCGTCCAAGTAAGCGAGGATGATTGCAGCTAGATCATGAAAGATGTATGTCATGGCCCGCTGGAAAGTTGCATCGACATTTTTGAGGCCGAAGGGCATGACACGGTATGCAAACGTACCCCACGGGGTAATGAATGCGGTTTTGTACTGATCGGCTAGGTGGATTTGAATTTGGTTATAGCCAGAAAATCCATCCATAAAGGAGAGAGCCTCGTGGCCGACACAGTCATCGATAATCTGATCGATGAAAGGCGTTGGGAAGTTGTCCTTGGGACATACGTTGTTGAGGTCGCAAAAATCGGTGCAAACGCGGATAGATCCCTGTTTTTTGTCGACGGGTACAGGGTTGGAAACCCATGAGGTATAAGCAATGGGGTAAATAAAGTCGGTCGTGTGTAATTTGTCGATTTCAGCTTTGATAGCCGCGGCCTTGGATGGGTGTAGCGGTCGTTGTTTCTGGCGAACTGGTGTGATGTCGGGCCAAGTGTCGATGCGGTGTTTGACGACAGAGGGGTCGAGGCCAGGCATCTCCGTGTATGACCAGGCAAAGATATCTNGGAGTCCGTATGGGAAGCTAGCAAAATGAGGAGAAGAAGTATGTGGTTAATTCACAACATAATGAAAGACTACCGGGACTCCCATCCCTAAAGGGTAATGAAGAACAGCATGAGTGTCGAAAGTGAAAAGAGGTTCTATGAATGAGACGACTCATGTGGGTAAGAAAATTACCGGGTACCAGTACCAAAAATGCAAATGGAGGTGTGGGTACTGCAGAGCCGGAAATGGGTATCCTAAAGGTCAAAATCAGGGGGTGTGACTGGGAATGTAAATGTAATACAGTGGGAGAGACTACATGCCAGTGCTGAGTATATACCTGAAGGAATGATGTAGAGATGATGACCAAGTACCTGCACAGAGAACAACCAAATACCCAAAGTGAACAATATATGAAGAGAAGAACAAATATGAACATGTATTAGATAAATGTGACAATGCACGTGTGTACCTGGCCATGATATGAAAAAAGGGCGCCCCGGGGGCTCAGGGTGAAAAGTGGCCCAGGGACAGCCATGATGTAGGTGGCGGGATGTTGATCCCGTGGCTACAAAGGTTTCGAAAAATGGACGTCGTGGGCTCCCAAAATGATGAGTGGAAGTTTGGCAAAAAGGCCTATATATAGCTGTAGGGCCCACATTGCCACCTCATTTGTACCTGTTGCTTCAGTGAGTTTACGAGCATATTCAAAGGAGATTGCGTGATTCCGAGAGCACGAGGTATCCGATTCATGGCGTGCGAGTTTCAGGTTAGTGGTCTGAACATCCTCCATAGTTATAGGTTTCAAATTTTTGGGTAGGGTAAGTACGGGGGGTCGTACAGGAGTTTTAGGGGGTTTTTGGGTAGAGGGTGGGCCCACCACCACCTCTTGAGGGAGGTGTAGCTGTGGGTGCGATAGAGGCCCCCTGATTGTATTTGTGTACAGTTTTGATAGGCTGGTGAGCCGATTTTTGTACCATGATGTGGCACGGGCCTGTGGGCCAATGTATTTTTGTATATGTAAACTTTTGGATGGCCGAGGAGGCCCATATTATATATGAGTATACATGTTTTTTGGATCCAACTGTGTTTTACATATATTGTTTTGTGTTGATGTTGATGATGTTGATGCTATCTATATGCTGTGACAGGTTATATGAGATGTTTTATGTATGTGTAGTTTGATGTGATATATGCCAATCTAGCAACATGTTAGCTATTTCATCTGTTGTTTGATTCAATTCCCTGGGAATGTGTGTAAATGTAATGGAATCAAAATGTCGAGATAATAATCTAACTTGCAGGTATTTGCGAAAGAGGCACGGATCACCTACACGGTACACATTGTTAAGTTGGAGAACGACTAGTTGAGAGTCGAGGAGAACGCTAAGGTGACGAATATGGTGATGATGGGTGTCGGTTAGGAGGCCAATGACAACAGTGTATTCGGCTTGGTTATTGGTTGCTGGTCCTAAACAAATGCCGCTGGAATGTAGCATTTCATGTGAAGGGGTGTAGAGAGCCCAAGCAGTCGAAGCGAGATTTTGTGTCCAACGGCTGGCGCCATCGACGTACCCAATCTGGTAAGCTGGTGGAAGAGTCATCTATCAATAGCACAAAGGATAGTTTAGATGGGGGAAAAAAATAATAAAAATGCTATAAAAGAAGAAAAAATAATTTAAAGTAGCCTGACTACGTTTTAAGCATAAAATTTCTTGAGGTATAACCCATTGACGGGTTCTTTGAGCGTGAGGCCTTCAGGGGAGGCCAGGATGTATGCGCCTTTGGTGAGGCAATGTTGGATGATGTAAGGGCCATGCCAGAGTGATTCAAATTTGTCGTGGCCAAAGGTATCATGAGCGATATCGTAGGTGAGGATGAGGTCGCTTTCGCGGAATGAGCGAAGGTTGACATGGTGATCAAAGGTAGCTTTGGATCGTTTTTTAGCTGCCTCGTTGTTCTGTAATGAGGATCGACGATCCTCATCCAGAGACTCCAAGTTCAGCAAGCGCTTCTCTATTGGAGCAGTGTCAGGTAAAAGATCAATTGCGGTGTGAAGGGTGGGTATTTCGCACTCGATGGGAAGAGTTGGCTCTATCCCATGGACTAGGTGAAAGGGCGTGAAACCTATGGCGGTCTTCACTACCGTTCGATAAGCCCATAGCGCGGAAAATAACATATGATGCCAATTGGTTTTATGTTTATTGACCGTGCGCTGTAACATGGTATTGAGGACTTTGTTCACTGCCTCGACCTGTCCGTTTGACTGAGGGTAGTAT
>JZKD02S0895607.1:0-14045 GCA_000966675.3 Picea glauca
ACGAAGACCTGATTTCACTTTTCAATCTTTGTATCATCCTCATATCCCTGACAATGTAGATTCATGGCAGGTCTTCCCTAGTGATGAGAGCATATGTTCTTTCAAACAAAATGAACCATATAAGCCCAAGGAGATTATATCCATGGAAGAAAATAAAATTATGAAGGGCCTGACTCCTCTAGAAAGTTCATTTTCATCGAGTGATGTAGGAAACAAAGAAAAACATAAATAAGAGGAGTTGAAAGGAAAGTGGGTGAAACCATTTCCTTGAACATTGGGACACCTGATTATCCAAATAATGTTAAGATAGGTGCCCAATGTATTGATAAAGAAAATTTGAAGTTCACTGAGTTACTTCATGAATTTCAAGATGTTTTTGCTTGGTCTTATTAGGATCTTCATGGTTTTGATCCTGCTCAATGCTCATGCCATCCCTATCAAGGAGGGCATAAAACTAGTTAGGAAAAAACAAAGACCCATTAACCCTGCACTTGAAGAAACTATTCGGAAGGAGTTGGAAAAACTCTTGAAGGATGGGATACTTTTCCCAGTTAAGTATTTTGATTGGGTTTCCAATTTGGTTCTCGTTCAAAAAAAAAACTGGTCAGATATGATTGTGTGTTGATTTCCATGCATTGAATAGAGCTACCGTGAAAGACCATTTTCCTCTCCCTAATATGGAAATGATTTTCCAGCAAGTTGCAAGGTCACAAATGATGTCCTTGATGATTTTTCTAGTTATAATCAAATCAAGGTAAAAAGGACAAATAAATATAAAACCACTTCTATTACATGTTGGGGAACATTTTCTTATGAACGCATGCCTTTTGTCTTATCTAATGCAGGTGCCACTTTACAAAGAGCTATGAAGATAGCTTTTGACGATCTGATCAACATAATTATTCACATTTATCTTGATGACTTAATTGTATATTCAAGGAACCGATTAGATCATTTTGTTCATCTTAGAAAGGTTCTCATGTGATGCAGGAAATTCGACATTTCTTTAAATCCTTCTAATTCTATCTTCGGCGTTACCAAGGGTAAGCTCCTCAAGCACATTGTCTCTGATTGAAGAATAAGCATAGATCTTGAAAGGATTGTTGTTATCCTAAATCTTCATGTCCCTACTTCCAAAAAGGAGGTTCAAGCCTTTATGGGTATTATCAACTTTGTACGTAGGTTTGTTCCTAATTTTGTTGTAATGGTCAAACCAATTCACAATATTCTTAAGCAAGATCGCTTCTTTTCTTGGACTATTGATGTCGAAAATGCTTTCGTAAGGATCAAGAAGGAAATCAGTTCTGCATCGGTTTTGACAAAGCTAGATTTCGAGAAAGAGTTTATTATATACACTGATGCCACAGAGGAAGCAATCTCTGATATCCTCATAGAATGTGATGACCAAGCTAACGAGAAACCAATAGCTTACATGAGTAAAATCTTGTCAGATGATGAATTTAAATATTCTTATTTTGAAAAACATGTTTTCGCTCTTGTTAAAGTTGTTGAAAAATATCGCCACTTTATCTTAGGTAAGCACACGCTGGTAAAATTTCCTTTACTTGTTGTCAAGTTTTTGCTCTCACAGACTTATCTTTCAGGGAAGATTGCACATTGGCTTCCCAAGATCCAAGAGCATGATTTAACTATCATGACTTCAAAAAACATTAAGGGACGTGACTTACCCCTTCACTTAGCTCAACATGCAGAAGCAAGTGAAGAAATTGATGAGCAAGGTAGCTCTCTGTCAGCACTATTTTATATTGATAGTCAAACCCTTCTTGTAGTTGAACATCCCTGGTATAAAGATTTGGTGTATTACTTGCAAAATCAGAGGTTTCCAGATAAATAAAATACTCATCAAAGGAGAAGGATTCATCTTGAATCTTCTAGATACGTCATTTTAGGAGACTTCTTGTTTAGGAGATCTGCCAATGGTATGTTACTTCACTGTGTGAATAATGAGGAAGCGCATAAATTGTTACAAGAGACCCATGGATATTCAAATTCTATTATTCATGTAGGAGGTTACTTTTCTACTAAAACTGTTGCTTTTAAGATTATCAGGAAAGGGTATTATTGGCCTTCAATTTTTCATGATTCCTATAATTTTTGAAGATCTTGTGACAAGTGCCAGAAGTTCACTGGGAAAGAATGTCTTTCTACTATGCCTTTACAACCTGTCTTCCTTGACTTTCCTTTTCCAAAATGGGGTCTGGACTTTATTGGTCCTATGAATCCTCCATCTTCAGCAGGGCAAGTTTTTATCTTGCCAGCCACATACTATTTTACGAAATGGACTGAAGTTGTCCCACTTAAGCATTCACAGGATGAGCAGGTGATTTCTTTCCTTGAAAGTAATATTTTCTCCAGATTTGGCCTTCCTTTGGAAATTATTACAGACAACGGTCGCACTTTTATTTCTGCTAAGATGACTCAATTTCTAGCTAAACTGGGGGTTAAACATTTTACCTCATCAACTTATTATCCTCAAGGAAATGGGCAAGCCAAGTCTACTAACAAAAATCTGGTTAGAATTATCAAGAGGCTCATTTGAGATAAGCCTCGTCAATGGAACAATCTCCTCACTTACTCCCTTTGAACATAATGCACTACCACCAAGGTGAGCACTGGTTACACTCCATTCCAACTTATTTATGGTCAAGAAGCCATTCTGCCTACCAAGCTGGAACTTTCTTCTCTAAGGCTGATGCTATAGCTTGAAGAATTAAATTCTTACAATATCTCTCAAAGGATAAATGCACTCTTCGCTTTAGAGGAACAAAGGACGTTTTCCTTTGATAACATAAAGAGAAGACAACAAATTGTTAAAAGATATTTCAATAAAAGTGAAAAGGATGCCAAATTTAAGGTTAATGAGAAAGTCTTGCTATGGGATTCGGCTCATGTTGATAGAGGAAGGCATTAAAATTTCCAAAAGTTATGGTTGGGTCCTTTTAAAATCGCTTTTGTCATGGGCACAAATTCTTATATTCTTAAGGACTTGAAAGAGCAGTTGTTTTCCTATAGCACCAATGATTCACACTTATAATACTATGTGGAACCACCTTTAAAGTTTAAATGTTGTATGAAATTATTCTTGTATTATAGTTTTGTTCATTGCTTTGATTTGCTTTGTTTCCATTTCATTTATGTTGTTTTATTTCTTTTATTGACTTCTTTTCTTGTCAGAAATAAAATTTTGGATCAATTTTTCCACAACGATGTTATTCTGCAAGTATTGTTAATCAATAACAATCAGGTTACACAGCTGTCATGATGTCCCCCCTTGAAGACATCATTGAAATTTCTATCTTCTTCGGTACTCTTGTTAGATAAGATAGTTGGTTTTTGTCCCTATTTTTGCTTTCCTTTTCTTCTCTATGCTCTGGGATTCAAAAGAGCACACCAGAAATTTTTTCTCCTTGAAGCCAAGAATGCTTTCACTATGATTAATCAAATGATTATCCATACATGATAATCCCCCTCATACGTAACACTTTCCATGAGTTATTCCCAAAATCCTTAAACCGCTCACTTCCCCCTGTTGCATAAACATTATGATGTATATTTTCGTGATCTAATGTTCACATGGTTTGTGAAACCAGACAATCTGAGTTTGTTGACGTTTAAAAATGCAACGACGAATACTACTCGCAAATGATTTCCAAGCTCTATTATATATAATAATAATAATAATAAACTAGTGGGTGGGACCCCCTTGTAGACTAGTGGCGCTATGATGGATATGTTGAACTCATATCTTGTTTCTATTGTGATGATAATAACACAGTTTTCTACAATTGATGATTCAAGTCATGGTTTTAATCGTTATGGAAACATAAGATGGTTGGTTGATTGTGGCAGGGATAGATGGTTTTGATGATCACTCGTAACTTATGGTTGTACTATGGATAAAATTAGTATTATTATTACAAGTTCTGTTTTGACATTACATTAGACATTGATTGATTATTTTACATATGATTTTTTACAAAAGGATGATATGGGAGCTTAAACAAAAAAAATAAAATTCTATGTACAAGCCTTAAGGTTACATGTAATTGTGACAAAAGAAGGGTGTATGGACCCTTGCTACTAGACTTATGCACTTTGATTAAAATTTATGTGTGAGGCATATATGGTAATGTTATAGCACATGGTTGTTTTTAAAAGATTTTGACATGACTTAGGGTGGCGCACTATGTAATGGATATAGCAATGGGATATTTGTTTGATTTAATGGTTAATGTTATGGTGGATTGTCTGGCTTCTACGTTGAATTGAACGAGGCTAGGGAAGGAAGCGACATGCCTTTACTGCACGTCACTCAAACAACCCTTGAGCCTGTCACCCTAGCCATACTTGCATTTGTTTTTTCGGCTCTGGTGGTTGTTGATGCTCCACGAGTTTTGGTTTTGAAATAAGAATACAATCCAACTCTCTCCCTCAAGCAAGATTTTCCAGGTATGGTTCCTTTATTTTCCATCCATGATGGTTCCTCTGTGTTATGAATCGATTTTGTCTCATAATTGTTTGAGGTATGTGTTTTTCTTAAGTCTTTCGACTATGTATCAGTGTTGTGCTTATGGTTTCTTCTGTGAATACTCTAGACTATTGGCATTTTAAAGAAAAGGAATGGTTATTCCTTGTTGTGTGTAGCAGGTGAATTGGTTTATTGGTTAAAAAACATGTTCGGTCGGCTTGGGGTTTTGGTCTAGTTCTCTGTGGAAAATTATGATTATGGTTTAGCAAAGCTCCGAGTTTTGGTGCATGGGTTTCACAACTAGTACCAGTGTTAAGTTTTGTCACTCCTTTTTGTCTTGATGGTTGATATGTTTCATTCCTCCGGGTTGCAATGCATGTTGTTACGAGTTGGATTGTTCTTGCCATGTTTTGGCCGAGCCTCGAGCTATCATTTATCATGGATCATTGTGTTAGAAAGCATTGCACAGTCTGGTTTGGTATCACCCATAACTTTAAATGGAAGCTTGTATATGTTTTTGGTTGGCCATGGGTTGTGCTCGGGCAGTCTCCTCACAATGTTTTTAAGAACTTGCTTCCTCTCATCTCCGTTGGAGGTGGCTGATTGTTATGTTTTGGTAACCCTCACTGTCAATATTTTTGGTTAAAGGTTATGTGTATGTGGTGATTTTAAAAGGATCACGAGTTGTATGTGTCTTCGAAGACTATCCCTTGATTGAGCCATTTGTTGTTACTTCTCTGTGGTCCCTAAATAATTATTCATTTGGTCAAGATATTTTTTCTTACTTCCATTTGTCGTGTTAAACCCTAAACATGATCTTGGTCTCGTTTCATTCCTGTCAAGAGTAAAAGAGACACTCGTGTGTGCTTGGTATATTGGACACGGCTTGGTTATGTTTCTCCTCAAGCATGGTTTTTCTCTGTCTCTCCTTGGGCATTTCTTTTAAAATAAGTCTGTACATGTTTAATTTAAGGGAGGCTTTGGCTCAAAGTTGTATGTTATTGGTTGAATGCTATTTTGAATCAATACTTATGTTTATCATTTTTGAAGAATACCTGTGTGTGATTGGATTCGGGCCCAATTATAAGTTTTAACTCCTATTTGATTAAGACAAACAATTGTAAATAATGGTTAATACTTTGCATATTCTTATTTGATTCTAAAGAAAAAGAATTGGTTATAAATGACTGAAGATCATTGTGCGTCTTCTACTGGTTTTAAAAGGAAAATAGATTTAGCATTAGAATACGAAAGACTGTGGCTCAAAGGGTTTATAATGTTATTATAAAAATGGAAATGATTTTATTATGACTATTGTATAAGTTTTATGGATGCAAAGGTTGTTATGATTGAGTATTTTGGGCATATGAATTGTTTTGTTTGAAGTCAACAAGCATTCTGTAAAGAAGTGACAGTTAAATGGTTTTGGTTTTAAAAGTGAATGCTTATTGGATTATGAGGTTTGAACAGAGTTATGGTTGTTGTTTGATTTGATTTATTTTTATGAACAATATCCATATTTTATTCCCTCTCATACTATCACTTTTTCACTCATTATACCCCCCTCATAATCCCGATTTTATTTTTACACGCCCTATTCTATAAAATAAATTAAAAACTTTTTATAAAAGTGACAAAAGATATGACAGAGAAATAGGCGGCAACTGATATTTTTGGTATCGATTGCATAGTTAAATTATTTAATGAATTGTTGAGCAGTACTCATGTATTTGTCCCCTGTCATGCTACAAATTTTTCTCTCATTACAATCCTTCCAGATGTCCCATGAACCCTATCCACCCCTGATCACTTGGAAATTATTAAATCATTTATTATGGATTGATTTGCACGGGTCTCATGTCAATTTCTGAGCCAAACTTTGTTTCATGCGAGCAAAATGTCATGGATGGTCTGGTATTGTCAATCCAACACTCTCTCACCATAGTGGCTGACCCAATTTGTCATTACCTCCTCCTCCACCTGTAAATCCTATTGTTTAAATTTCCCATGTGCATTCACCTATTCAATCCTCTCATGTTAGTAAAAGGCTTAAAACTAATGTCCCCCATGTGCAAGATAAAGGTAAAGTTGTTGCCTCCCCTTCCTCTCCTTCAAATGACTCTTCAAAATCATTGTCCTCCCATATGCATCTAAAGGGTGATTGTTCCCATGTTATTAGTGAGATAAAGCCTCAAGGTTCGAATCAACCAAAGCCTACTTCCAGGAAGTCCAAAGGGGAAAACCGTGATAGAAGAAAGATTTCATCTCCAAGTGGCAAGTATGGATTTTACTTTATGTTTTTATGATTGAGTTGTTGAAGACAATGGTCTGCAGAAAGATTGGGACAACAAGCTATTTATTTGGATAATGTGGTTATTTACATATTTTTGGATATGATTTGAATTATTTCCGATATTTAATATTCAAATTTTGGAAGAATTTATGGGAGTTACAAGGCAACATGTGTTTAAATGATTATCTAATTGTGTTTATTTTTTAAAAAGAATAAAAGAAGGGAGTCACAAGGGGTCCCACCTACTTAGTTATTATTAAATAAAGACCCTTAACTATTATTATTATTATTATTTCTCCTAAACTAAAGTTAGTTAAGTTCAACTAACTTAACTAAAGAAAGTAGTTTAACTACTTCAACTTATTTGTAATGCATAAAATCTAAATGAGAAGGAAGAACAAGAGGAGAATAGAAGGAGAAAACAATACTAAGGTTTTCTTTTTTGTTTTCATGAGACAATTTTAGTTTTCATTCATTCTTGAGTTCATTCAGAGCCTAATTCTCTTTTTGACAACAGGGTCCTATTGTAGACAGCAAGGTTCAAAACTGAACCAAATAATTCAGATGCTTGTTTTAAAGGTGTTTATCTATCTTTGATAGTCTGTGTATACTTGTCTGTTTATGGATTAAGTTTCATAGCTGATAAAGGATATTGTGTAGAGTCAAATTGGCAGCAGTCTGTGGCAAGCTGATCCAGATTATAAAGTTCAATTTTTACTTCTTGTCAGATTCCTTTTGTATGGTTTCCATCGGGGATCTCTAAATTAGACTTTGGTCCATGCCCTCACGGGGATTTTGTAAAGAGAAAGATACTTTTGATTTCTTGGAATGAAATAAAGCAGATTGCAATTCTATCTCATTTGTGTGTACCTGTGACTTGGTTACTTTTGATTTTTGATCTCCATGTTTACTTTCTGTAATCTGTATATTTTTCAGAAAATTATATAAAAAAATTATGTTATTTTGCAACATTCTTTTCATAAAAAAAAATCAGCCTAAACCCTTGTAATTAATACTTGTGGATTGGGAAAATATTTTTGAGGCTATAAAACATAGGGTGATATTCGCAACTATCTTTTCTTAGCCATGCAAGATTAAAAAATGCTTGAGTAAGATAATTCATATCTTTGCCTAAACATTGGGTTAGAACCCTAATTTTACAACAAGAACCACAAGACAAATCATCATCAACTCCACCGACATGTTCTTCTCCAGGGTTTACTTACACACCACAAACCCTAGTGTCTCACAAGAGAAAACCCTAATATCTCACAAGAGCAGTATCTCTAAGAACATCCAAGACATCTCTCTCTCTTCTTGTCTTTATCCCAGGGTTTACTCACTAACCTTAACATATTTCTCTCTACAAAACATCTCCAAGGAAATTATAGATATAAAGTAGAGTAGAATGATTATAATGATCATAAGATATTTCTCCTCCCTTTATATATAGAGTAGGTGAGGGAGGATAACATAAGACAATGACTTATGTCCATACAAGTGACCAACAAGGCAACCCCACTTAGAGTGATCTACAATAAAATAATACACAAGTGTCACACAAGGTTTGATCCAACCCCCAAGATTGAGTTCCTTCCATGCATTATGCTCCTTGGGCTCATGGAAACTCCTCCAAGATGGTGTGCTCTCCAACAAGTTGTTAGTCCAATTCTCCCTCTTCCATGGTAGTCCATTATCCAAGTGTCCTCATGCAATGTGATCCTCCTCTAATTGTGTTCCACATGTACTCCCATGGCCAATGATTCTAAACACATGTGCCAATGTGATCACTAAGCTCCAATGCTCATCCTCGACATATGTGTTTGGGTCCGCAACCAACCTTGGTGGAGTATGCTACCAAACACAAGCAGTTAAAATTTAAGTGTCCAACCTCCAATGTGTATATCACATGGTCCCAATATCTTAGTAATAAGTACCTAATGTTCCTCCTCCTAGGTAGGTCCCTCTCCTAATTGAGCAACTTAGTACCCCATTATGTGCACCCAATGGGTTGGTCATCATGCCAATTAGGGTAATAATATCCTAGGTAAGGGCACCATGCTAGAATTTTAATGAAGGTCAAGAATCAACCCATACTAAGCCATCCATATGTCCATGAAGCATTGCCAAGGGGATATGAGACTTAGTACTCTCCTAACAAGTTGAAAACACTTTTGGATAAATCCCAAAGCTCGCAGAGAGTTTGTTGAAGAAAAATAATATATAATCCGATGCATAAAATGAAAAATTTTCAAAGACCACATAAGTTATTTAATCATGTAAACCAAAGAATCCTTATGAAGTAGAGAGTGATTAGTCTAATCTCAATTTTCAAAGATCAAGAAGAATACTTTGAACAAGGTGTTATCACCATAACACATTTATGTGGGAGATCTGGTTTTCAAAACTTAGTGAGGCACTAAAACCGACATAGAAGCGTGATAAACTGGAGGGTAGGTCCAAATCTAGTGGAAGGCAGCTAAAGCTGGCGGAAATGCAGAGTCGATGGGACCCGGTGGGACATAGATCGCGAGCGCTGCAGATCAACGGTCAGGGATCATTTCGGGCAGAGAACTTACACAGAGGATAATTCTCGAAAAGCAGGTCGAAAATAAAATTGTGGTTTTAGCTTGGGACCACGTGACGCAATTGGGTGCATTTCGGGGCGATAAGCAGGTGTTCCCAAACTGTTTCCCCTCCCCCCCCGAAATCGAAAAGTATATAAAGGGGCACGCTAGTTGTTATTTTATTGTTTTTCAAATTGCTGGAACGTTGGAAGATTGGCACGACCACCCTATTCTAACTGAAGCTCAACAATACGTCAAACTCACGCATTTCCCGCTCATTTACAGGTATTTTTCATCGACACCATGGACCCTGTCATTACGAGAGTAGCAGAGAAAGATCCCATGTCAAACAAAGAAGCCCTAATTGACAGAGATTCAGATGTGTTCAACACTGAAATAATCGTTTCACCCATCTCCATGTCCAGAGCTAGCCTATCATATAATGTAGGGAAACAGGTACCCTTCCTCGAAGTAGTCCAGGCCTCCATAGTCCCTTACGCTGTCGAAGTCACATTCCCCTTCCCCGAGTTCATAGGTTGGTGTGTAGAGTAGTATTCACAGGAAGAGAAATTCATCTTAAATAAACTAGGGTCCGATGTCCTGTGTAGAGTAGATGGCTCGTCAATTCAATATGCCCTCGGCATACCAGAGTCCCCCTCCACAGTGTCTGAACCATTTGAAGAATAAAATATAATTACAGTTTATAGGGAATGTCCCCCCAAAGTCAAAAGTCTATTTTTGCAAACAATTGTCAAACCAGAGCATATTTATGAGAGTTTGTCTTTGCCAATTAGTGTAAATTTCATGGTTATCGAAGTCCAATGGGCATGTTCCATACTCAGTCGGATTTTAGGTTTAGATAATGACAAGTATGTGGTTGAGGTCATGTTAGGTTTTTTGTTATCATTTTTTTAGTCAGATTCCAGTCAGTCAGTTTACATCTGTTTTGACATATTCATAGCTGATAATATACACAAGCAACTAGTGGATTTCCAGTCACTAAGACATTTAAGATATTATACATATCTGCTGAAGACTTTCCTGGAAACAAACAAGAGAGATTTCACTGAAGCAACATTCATATCAACTGAATGAAAAAGAATCACAACACTCATATTTGTCAACAAAGTCATGTCCAGAGTTTACAACCTGATTTTCAACACTAGATTTCCAATATTCCTAGATGACATGAGGAGTTATTTGCAGCCAAATCTAGAAAACAGAACGGGGGACTGGGTGTTGTTCATGCGTTCAACGGTGATATGGGTGTATGGTTGTCATGAATCCCCCTATATTTTGCCTATATTTCTGATACCCAGAGTATTTTCCCTTGAGTTCATTAAGAAAAGAATTATATCAAAGATAGAGCACTTCTTGAAACTACACAAGGCATCCAACCTGAAATTACCTTTCATCATTGGACCCTTCATTGTAAAAAGTAGATCATGCTTATCTTAGATCTAGGCCAATCTCAAGGAGTTTGAGTTTGCACAACTACAGGGAAGAAGATATGATCCACATCATATCATATCCAAGAGAATATTGATGAACAAGTAGGCCCCCTATGAGCATGAACATGTTGAGGGTTTTGACAAGTTGGCAAATCTGGATGTTTGTGCTGATATGGAAGCTATATTGCAGCCAACTCAAACACAACAAGTGGAGGAAACCCTACAACAAACTAAAACACAACATACCCCTTAGAAGTTGATAGTTAAAGTTCCTAGGATAAGTGTCTATAGAAAAAGGAGCAGTTCAGAGGCCCTAGGCAAGAGCAGTCAACAGACTTCCCCTAAAAAGATGAAGAACACACAATCCCCAAAGATAGTGGATATATAGGAAGAGGAGCCTAAAGAACAAGTAAATATGGATTTGGTGGAAAGTGGCACCTGTAATGTAGATTTTCTCCAAAGTGAAGGCATCTCAAAAACTTTCAGCAGCAAAAAACACATCTTTGATAAGGCACCTGGAGTAGCCTATCAATCTAAATAAGATTTGGCAAAGGAATATGCCGAGAAAGGGAACTTGGCTATGAATGAAATGAGGGATTTAATCCCTGAAGTAGAAAGGATATCTCAACATAAGTCTTCTATGTTCACAATGAGAGATGTAGAAAAGAATACCTTCAATATAACAGTTGCAGATGAAGATAAAGTTTATGAGATCAAGATGAAATATGAGAGCATTAGTGCTCCTGACAAAGTGAAAATCCACAGGAATACCAGTGACATGATGTATTTAGATTACTTGGGTCTAAGCCTGAAGAATTCAAGGTTGTCAACTTATTCACTTAAGTTGGAAGGACAGTTGAGGCAAGAGAAATCATCCAACAGATCTTGGCAAACCCAAGTCAAGAGGCTAGAGTCTGAAGGCCCTCAGGGAGTGAAATCCTCGTTAGAAGAAAAAGACAAGTTGATTCAAATTTTGAAGAAAAAACTAAAAATGCCTGCCACAGAACATCCACAAACAACATAACTGGATGTTCTAGAACAAGAGAAGGAGGCATTTAGACAAGAGGCATTGAATTACAAGGCCAAGGTATTACAGCTCGAACAAGAAAAAGTGAATTGGTCACAAGGGCATACAGAAGCACCAAACATGGTTGTAACTATACCTTCTACTGCAAAAGCTGGGCCAAGCGCTGAAGGACTTGTCCAGACTATGTCCCAAGTCAAACTGAAGGTAGGATAGATCAAAGGTCTAAAGGGAGATATAGAGAAGTTGGAGCAAGAAATGAAAACAAAGGATGAAAGGATGGCCCAATTCCAGGAGGAAAATCAAGTTTTGCAGGAAAGAGTAAACAAGCTAAAGATGAGGTTCAGAGGCAAAGGAATGTTGCAAGGAGCCAAACACATCATCTAAGATTCTATTGTTGTTGAAGCTTCCAAGTTCAGGGTGTAGTTTAAATTCATCAACGGTAAAGATAACATGGCCATCACAGCCAGAAGTAGATGCACTATTGCAAATGAGGCCTTGGATAAGAATCCATCAGAGTGGGCCCAAAATGCTATAAACTTGTTGAATTACATCCTCATTGTAGAACTTCAGACCATTGGGGTCAAAGATAGAACTGCATTGATCATTTGGGCCAGGATGGTCATTGCCAAGCATAACCTTCTTAAATTAGTTCAAACCAAGGCCATACAAATGGAGAAGAGTATACTTGAATTCAAGGATTTGTTTGAAGAGTTGTTCATCAAATGCCTCCCACCATTTTGGGATGGAAAAGGGAAATTGTATGATCATGATGAATACAACTCTCACCTCGCCCAATGCAGAATGGATCACTCCAAGTTTGAAATCCTGGAAGAAAACTTTAAAGGAACCACCCTAGTAGAATGTTTGATCACATATTTCAAGATCTTGAATCAGTTCAAGATAGTAAAGATCAGATTTCCAGTCATGACGTATGCCTCTTGCATTGACCTAGAGATCCTAATCAAGGAAGTGATGGACTACGAGATCCATTCTGATCTGCAATGGAAGGCTATAGTGCAGCTGGGAAGAACAAAATGTAGTCTTCCATGAACCAACATATAATTTTCAGGTGTCAGTAGAATAACAAATCCGACAGAGAACCAAAGCAGGAAAGATGGGGAAGACAAGAGCTGAAGAGTCAGAGGAATCGACCATTGGTTCATGAAACATTTTTTGTTTGATCAATCATTGTAATCAGTTTCCATACCTAAACTGTCAGTTGTAATTATCAAAATCAGTTTAGAAGCTGAAACCTTCCAGTTCATCTATTGCAATCATTTTCTAATTGAAAGGAACTGGAATTGTATAAATGCCAAAAGTTCTGAATGCATTAATGTTGGCAGAAGCACAAGGGCACCTTTTAGTTGTTCTGAACTTAATTGTAATTTTTTGGAGCTGAATTGAATACATATGCAAAAGCTTTTGAAGTCTCTATGAAAAGATTCTAATGGTGGTGATATGAGTTTTGTCTCCTCTCCTTGTATGTATTTCCTGTGTTATTTAATTCCATTTTCACTTTCTTCTGTTTAAATTGGATAGTTAAAAGATCAGAATTCATCTTGTGATGCTCTCTGCTTAAGCAATTTAAACTGTGTGAAATTATTCATAACTAATTCATAATTCATTTCATTAATTCTCTGAGGCAGTTACATGTTTCATTTTTCTTCTTACACTCTGCAAACTACAATTTATAACTCAGATTCATCGCCTCACTTAGCCTTTATCCTCTGGAGAGTTCTACCGACCATTCATTGTTTTCATTCAATTTTAGAATTTTGACTCCATAGCATTAAGTGTCCCTCCCCTTCCTTTCCAACAACTTTTTAAAAAAAACCCAAAACAAACTAAATCTAGCCATTGATTGCCAAAGAAACATCCAGTGACACGAGATATCCCTCTTTGAGTTGAGCATGCTAGTACCCAACTCTAAAGTCGGTTGAAACAATTACCTCTGTCTTTTTTTTTATCAACCGAACAAATTTACAGAGTGCTAACATTCTAGCGCTGTTGTCGGGGATCGAAAGTGAAATCTTCCCTGGGAAAAGAATGACTTCATGCTTCAAATTTGATTCCTGAGGGTGACAGTGAATCAAACACCTTATTGGTTGAGCCATCTAATAAGAGTTTAACCAGAATTATAAAAACGTTGTTGCAAGATAACAAAAAGGCTTGGCACAAAAATCTCATCCATGCACTATGGGCTGACATAATCACTCCA